>JABUQX010033767.1:42500-48396 GCA_015478945.1 Trachelipus rathkii | reverse complement strand
TAAAGCTTTACAAAGATAAAACCCTGCCAAATAAGGCATAAAAATTATCTAAGTAACAAATGTGCATATCCCCCGACTACATATGCCCTGAAAATTTCATCCACTTTGCTAGAACAGAAAAAATATTATCGCAATTTTTCATTTCAAACTGCGTAATAATTTGGACAATGCTGAGCACAAAACTCAAAAATCGAAAAAGTACTTCTGTACTTTTGTAGTCAATGGACCTATCTATGCATATTTCAAGTTTGAAGTCATTTCGAAAAAAGGTTAGTAGTTGATGCTAAGAATTTCAAAAACATGGGTTTTGAAAAAATTGAAAATTCTGAAAGAATGACTACAGACAGAAAAACACCGGAAAACAACGTTTTAGAGGGCAAAAAAAGCTACATTTTGGTGTTTATATAGTCAAAATCGGCTGAAAATTCCGAATTTTATGTTCATTTTTAGAGGGGCCTGAAAATGGGGCTCAGCCCGAGCCCAAAATTTGACCTTGCCCTTATGTAAAAAGGGGCATTCTAATAATTCTAGCAGTCAAACTATGTCCTATCTTTGCATTAATTTTAATAAGGGTGAACAAAACTATCTCCTCCCATTTATAGAAATCACTTTGCACCAAGGGGGTAAGCAGTGCCGTTTGTTAGCTCTTTTAAACTCTGGATCGGAACGAAGTTATGTTAGTTCTAATGTTGCAGGGCAGCTATTAGACTTAAAAATTTGTATAGTATTAGCTATGACATACATAGTTTTATTTCATCGAAAGAAAAAACTTTCTTTCTTAGCTCCTTTGTTATTGATCTTCCTGGCAGAAACCAGTTTCCATTTGCTTTGCTCATTGATGAGTCCTTTGATATTAAGTTTGAAATACCTGGTTTAAAAATGGCCTTAGAGAATATAAATAAACTTGGGCACAGTGTAAGTTCTTTGAGTGATAGGCATGGTTGTGAGGATTTTGTAGAATTGCATGCTTTAATTGGTATAGATTTGTTACAATATTTGCCACCCTTTTCATTTGAGAGATGTATGAATGGAGCTTGTATTAAGATGGGTCAGCATATTGTACCATTTGGTGATATTAAAAATTTTCTATACCCTGACCAAATTGATAAACTGAATGTGCCTTCTAATAAAATTGGAGGCCCTTCGTCTCACGAAAATCTTGCCCATTCCTCTCTTGTTAATCAGGTTTTAAGTCCTTCCACCTCATACTTTAATCCATTGACAAGTATTTTTGAGGACAGTGTAGTAGAACACGGTCTTGATAATATATTTACTCTTGAAAGCCTTGGTATTTTAGATGTTAATGAAGATATGGCTAAAGCCGATATTTTGCAAGTTTCAGAATTTAACAAAAACATAGTTTTTAAAGATAATCACTACTATGTGAAACTTCCCTGGAAGGAAACCATTGACCTGGTTCCTTCTAATCATATTGTTGCCCGTAAAGTCCTTGACCGAGTTGTCTCTAACTTGCATTATAAAAATTTGTTTGATGATTATGGCAAAGTTTTTAGCCAACAGTTGACTGATGGTATTATTGAGAAGGTGGATATAAACCCTTCAGAATATGCAAAATTTATTTTCATTCCCCATCGGCCTGTCCTAAAGACTGAGGCTCAGGTTACGACCAAAATACGCCCAGTTTTCAATTGTTCTTTAAAAACCAACCTTAAATTGCCTTCTTTGAATGAAGCTGCCTATCCAGGCATTGACCTAATGTCCTCACTCCTAAAATTAATACTGAAATTTAGATGTAATAAATACGTCATCCTTTCTGATATAAAGCAGGCCTTTCTTGCTATTAAATTGCTTACTGAAGAGGATAGGAATAGATTTTGTTTTTTCTGGGTAGAAAATGGCAAAATTGTCACCTACCGCTACACCACCTTGGTGTTTGGTTTTGTTAGCAGCCCTTTTATTCTCCATTTTGTCATGAAACACCATGCCTCTAAATTTCCAGATGATTTATGCTCTAGACTGCTAGCAAGCAACTTTTATGTAGATAATTTCCTTTATAGTAGCAATAATCATTTAGAATTAGAGTACATTTATAAAGAAGCATGTGTGAGAATGGATGAAGCTTCCTTTAAACTTAGAAGTTGGAATTCTAACTTGCCAAAGTTAAATTCTATGTTTGAAGCGGATGGCAGATTTGCTGCGCATGGTTGCCCGGAAGAGAAAGTCTTAGGTTATAGATATCATTTGGAAAATGATAGCCTAAGTGTGGCGAAAGTTGATATTAACCTAGAGGCTAATACTAAAAGGCAAATTTTGTCAGCAATTTCCTCTGTTTTTGACCCTTTGGGGTTAATCTTACCTTTAACAGTTAGTGGTAAGATATTGATGAGGGACATATGGGGTTTGAGTCCTAAAGTAGATTGGGATACTGTCCTAGATCCTAAAATTATAACTGAGTGGAAAAGGGTTGCTTTTTCTCTTAATAAGGCTTCTGAATTATCTTTTAGGAGAATGGTCCTTGATAAGGACAAGGTTTATGGGTTGCATGTATTTTGTGACAGCTCAAAAACATCTTATGGATTTATAGTATATGCATGCTGTGATAACATTTCTGAATTAGTCTTTTCTAAGGCTAAAATGGCCCCTTTGAAGGAGTTGAGCATCCCTTGCCTTGAACTTATGGCTGTTGTGCTTGCATTTAAGTGTTTGCCCAGCATTTTGTCTTCCTTTGAAGATATTAACTTTAAATTTTTAAATTTAGTTGTAGATGCCCAGGTAGTGCTTTCCTGGCTGTTAACAAATAACCCTAAGTGTAAATCAAAATTGGTTAAAAATAGGCTTAAAGACATTGAACTTGCCAAAAATGAAATACTTTCTGAATTTAATTTGCCTATATATTTCAGGTATACTGATACCAACAGCAATCCTGCTGATTTATTGACCAAAGGTGTATCATTTAAAAAATTTATTGAAATTAAAAAATTCTGGGTGAATGGACCTCCATTCTTGTCTAATGATTTTAAAAATTGGCCTACACATGAGCTGTTGAGCATTCCCCCTGAGTGTAAACTTAAGTCCTTTGTACATTGTACTGTGACTAATGCTGTTGATGATGTCTTAGACATTGAAAGGTTTTCACAGTTTGATAAGTTGATTAAGATAACTACTTATCTGTTTAAATTTAGGTATATTAAAGTGGTGGAAGCTGATCCCGCCAAATGTGCTGTACTTTACTGGATTAGGCGTATGCAGCTTGCATGTTTTGGAAAAGAAATTAGTTTTCTCAAAACTAAGGATGATTCTCAGCCTATTCCCTCTCTTGTTAAAAACCTAGATCTATTTTTGGACGATGATGAAATTCTCCGCTCCCATGGGAGGATTTCTAAGTCTCTTCATTTTAGTTTTGATATTTGTAATCCCATTTTACTGGGCAAAGTACACCACTTCACCCGATTGATTATTTTGAATGCTCATTCCCAAGTTCAGCATCTTGGGGTGCAAACTACTTTAAACTATGTTAGAAATAAAGGGTTCTGGATCCCTCAAGCCAGACAAGCTGTTAAAAATACCCTGTCTTCCTGTTTCTTATGTAAGAAATATAATGCTCTCTGCTACAATTATCCCAAACTTACCAACTTGCCAAAAAACCAACTAACTTTGATCAAACCTTTCCATCATGTGGGAGTTGATTTCACAGGTCATGTTTCTGTTAAGAGCACAGAAAGTAAGGAGGATTACAAAATGTATATTTTGCTTTTTACTTGTTTGAGCATTAGGGCCTTACACCTGGAACTTGTTCCTGACATGTCTACAGAGAACTTTCTACTTGCCTTTCAAAGGTTCTGCAATAGGTACACTATTCCTTCTCACCTGTACTCTGATAATGCTCGAGCATTTGGAAAATCAGGAGATATCCTGAGTAATGTATTTTATTCCCAAGAATTTTGTGATCACCTTACTAGGTGTCACATTAAGCATATTAAAATTCCTCTTTATGCTGCGTTTATTGGAGCAGCTTGGGAAAGGCTTATTAGGACTGTTAAAAATTGCTTATATAAAACTGTGCAAACTAAAAAGCTTTCTTATTTTGAACTACTGACCACTTTATCCTCTGTTCAAGACGCTATAAATTCCAGACCTCTCACTTATAGGTCTTCTGAAAATGATTTAAACATCATTACTCCCAATTCCTTTCTGAAAATGCACTCTAATTCGGCTCTTGTCTTTAGAGACTTGGAAGATCCATGGAGAGAGATGGACAGGGATGTTGTACTTAAATGTCTGGATCAGCAACTTATAACCTTTGAAGAATTCAAAAGGCTATGGTATGAAGAGTATTTGTTGAGTCTCAGAGAGCATAGTAGAAACTTGTATCAGAGTCCTTGGACTAATCGTATAAAGTGTGGTGATGTTGTACTTATAAAACTGCCTAACAAACCTAGACCCTTCTGGATGTTGGGAAGGGTCATAGAAGTGGTTATAGGCCATGATAAAATTATTAGGTCAGTAAAAATTAAACAAAGCAATGGTAAAACTGTTCATCATCCTATTTGCAACCTGTATCCAATGGAATTGTCTATAACCCACTCTGGGGCAAATCAGAGTGAAAGAAGGGATGATATTGACAATTCTACTGAAGAAGTTCTTAATACTGATCCTACTCCTCCAGTTGCTAGGAGTAGGCAGTCAGGTGTTAAGAAAAGACCTGCAAGGAAGGCTGCTGTGAAGTTCAGGAAATTCCTGAAAGAAAAGCTGGATGATTTGTAAATAATAGTTTCCTTTTAGAATTAAGTTAGATTTAGGGTTTAGTTTGTATTGGCTTGTTATATGAAGCTTAAACTTTGTAAATATGTTTGATTTGCTCTATAATTAATATTGCATGGTATGATATGAGCAATTGCATGTTATTCTGCACTGAATGTTATGGTTTAAAAGTTGTTTGTACATTTGAAAATCATTTCCCCTTAATTTGCCTCCAGCAAATTGTTTTTTGCTGGGAGGATATTAGAAATATTTTATTCCTGTATTAAACCTTACTATGTTGCTATTAACTATTTTAAATTGAACTTGGGGTTTTTTAAAATGTTTTCAAGATTTTAGAATATTTCTTTTATCTCTTCACTGTTTTGGTGTTTTGGAGACTTTCTTGAAAAATATATTTTAGGCAACACAAAAGTTTGTTTTGAAACTTAAAAAACGAGGCACTTGAAAATTGAGAGTCAATTGAGTTAAATGTGAGATGATATATCTCCGATCCTTTTTGTAGCATTATGCTATTTGTTGAAGTATATCCATTAAAAACTGAGTAAAGTATTTATTTATATTATTAAACATTAGTTCTAGTTAGGCCAAAGTATTTATTGCCATAGTAAAGATAGAGGAATCGTTCTAAGAAAACTTAAGTTAAGGTCTCTTTTCCAAGCTGGTCCTAACCTTTTATATTCTGTTTTAGCAGGACTAGTTGTTAGGTATATCCTATCTTTTCTGTTTTATTCTAACACATCTCTAGCCTCAATCCTTATACCTTACTTTGAGTTTTTGAACAGAGTACTCCTAAGACGGCATGCTATATGTAGGCCAAAGCTAGGAACTAGCAACTACCTTTATTTTACTAAAATTAAGCCTCAACAAAAGGCTTCCCTCCAAGTTTAAAATTCTTGGAAATAAAAACTTTAAAGCTAATTTGAATTTAAAATTTAATGGTGAGTTATAATTGTTTTTGTTGTAAATTAACTAGTTAGGCTAGACTTCCTCATATTTGGGTAGAGCAGTTCACTCAACTGCTGTGATTGCATATTTCAGAATTTACTTCATGGTAAATTCTCAATAATATATATATATATATATATATATATATATATATATATATATATATATATATATATATATATATATATATATATATATATATATATATATATATATATATATATATATT
>JABUQX010033767.1:0-40000 GCA_015478945.1 Trachelipus rathkii | reverse complement strand
TTCAGGTTGGTGATTTCTCTGCCATATGAAGGTTCCGAAGTAGAGTCCCAAATTTTCTTTTTTTCTTCCCCTGCATGGAATTTTCATTTTTACCTGAAAATAAAATATTAGTAACATCTTAGGCTTGGCAGCGTACACTCTGGGTTAGGTTAGGTTAGGTTAGGTTAAAATAGGTTGGTTAGTGGTTAGGTTAGTTAGGTTAGTTAGGTTAGGTTACTTAAATTAGGTTAGGTTAGGTTAGGTTAGGTTAGGTTAGGTTAGGTTAGGTTAGGTTAGGTTAGGTTAGGTTAGGTAGGTTAGATTAGGTTAGGTTAGGTTAGATTTTAGGATAGTTTTTAGATTGTTAAGACTTTTCTTATTAAAATAATTATTTTTACCTGGCTCCATGTGCTTTCAATGGTATTTGTATGGGCACCAGTTTCCTTATTTATGAATTCTACTGAATGGTTCACTATTAAATGATTATAATCTAATGTGGCTAAATCCTTGTACCCTTTCCAATCGTCTGAAATTATGGTAGTTCCTTTTTTAATATTTTCTTCAATTAATTTTCTAAGTGTGGCGCTGTCTCTCTTTTCCGTTGGTATTAAAAAGCACTTTTATTGACTAGGCTATGCTTAGACTTTCAAGATCTATATTTTTTAATTAACTTTATTTAGTGTATTTAAGAAAAATTGCTATTATTTAAACATGGAAGAAAAATTAGTAACATTATTGAACACAAAAAAGAACATGCTTTCATATTTTTGGACTTCACTTAAATTTCTTTTATTATTTTAATTTTATATATCTTTTGTTTAGTTATGACAAAATAATTATTTTAAAAAAGTCGTAGGTATTACTGATGTAATAATTATGGATATATCGAATGTAAGAAATTTTGCTGGTCACGGAAATACACCTTCCCATATATATATATATAAATATATATATATATTAAATATATAAACATTATATATATATATATATATATATATATATATATATATATATATATATATATATATATATATATATATATATATATATATATATATATATATATATATATTTATATACCTGTTTTACGTGGATTTTGCGTTAAAAAACACTGGTGATATATTACTTGTATTGAAGCTTCAGTTTTCTCTCTTTTTGTAGAAAGTACCGTATTGCTTCATCATACAGAATTTCCTTTTCGCATAATGAGACTAGTAGCTCTTTTTCAATTGACATCCTTGCCAAATCATTTAATCTTTCATCACTCATCGTGGTTCTCAGATAAGATTTAATTCTTTTAAGGCAAGAAAAAGATCTCTCCACACTGCTGGAGGTTACAGAAAGAGTTGACATCAATGTAGCTAGACGAAACACCTGATCAAATGAACTACTGATATCAAGTTCTTTAATTTTTTTAAGGAGAATATTTTGGCTTACATTCAGCTCATCGCTATTCCATAAAACTTTTAGTTCACTACACAGCTTTTCTTTTCAAAAATGGGGTAACTCTCTATTAATGAATTGATAAGAATATTCGGAAATGGTCGCCTATAGTTTATGAATTCATTATTGTCTAAAAGTTCGAAGAAATTCAATTTGTCAAAATCGTTAAATCTGTTTTCTATTTGTGTAGTAACATGGTCCAGAACACTATAAAACAAGCCTTTCCATTTATTCTTGTCATAACCTCTCTTATCTTTTGGCTCGCCGCAAATTTTAACAGCTCTTTCGTAAACAGAGCCAAAAGCTTCATCTGACCTAAGGTTAGATAATTTTACAGATACTTCCATTATATGTTTATTTGCTGTAGGTATGTATGAGTGCTTTGCTTGAAGAATACTAAATAAAAATCTACATATATCAAAAATTCGACTATAAACACACAATTAAAATACGAACGAAATTTTCGAAAGTATATATTTTAAGCCATTTGCAAGCGTAACTGCTTCATAGTCGTTATGCCATTCAGATACGGCATCAAAAACTTTGATAAGAACTTCGTACAATTCTAAAATTACACTAACCGCGCGCTCTTTGAAATTCCATCGAGTTTCTGATGGAGCAATAGGTTTTTTAAAGTTTCCGCCCAGATTTGATTTCTTATAAGTTTCCTGTAATAATGTCATCCGTTTGGGCGATTTACTAAAAAACGCATGAAATGAATTCAAATGAGAAAAAAATCGCTTTACTTCAGGTATCTTTGTTCCGTTTAGCAAAATTAATTGCAGTCTATGAGCATAACAGTGAGTAAAAAACGCCATTGGATATATTACCATAATTCTTGTTTTCACTCCCGAAATATCGCCCGCCATGACTGATGCTCCATCGTAGGTTTGTCCAACTAATTTTGATCGTGCCTCATTAAAATTGTCCACGACTTTAGACACTATATTTGTAATAGCTTCAGCTCCTCATTCTTCGGACACTGGAAAAGAACCAATAAATCTTTCTTGAATGTCGCACTTCTCGTTCACATAACGAATAATTATGGATAGATGTTCAGCTACAGGTTTATCCATTGTTTCGTTCACTTGAATATATATATTTATTATTATTATTATATATTATATGAATTGACTTATATATATTATTATTTCAAAGTTTCTTAAAAATAATTAGGAGTTATATTATTATTATTATTACTAATATATTTTTATTATTATTATTATTATTATTATTATTATTATTATTATTATTATTATTATTATTATTATTATTATTATTATTATTATTATTATTATTATTATTATTATTATTATTATTGTATATATTATTATTGGTTATTGTTGTTATATATATATATATATATATATATATATATATATTACATATTTATATATATATATATATATATATATATTTATATATATATATATATATATATATATATATATATATATATATATATATATATATATATATATATATATATATATATATATATATATATATATATAGCAGTATAGTTATATATATATATATATATATATATATATATATATATATATATATATATATATATATATATATATATATATATATACCTGTTTTACGTGGATTTTGCGTTAAAAAACACTGGTGATATATTACTTGTATTGAAGCTTCAGTTTTCTCTCTTTTTGTAGAAAGTACCGTATTGCTTCATCATACAGAATTTCATTTTCGCATAATGAGACTAGTAGCTCTTTTTCAATTGACATCCTTGCCAAATCATTTAATCTTTCATCGCTCATCGTGGTTCTTAGATAAGATTTAATTCTTTTAAGGCAAGAAAAAGATCTCTCAACACTGCTGGAGGTTACAGAAAGAGTTGACATCAATGTAGCTAGACGAAACACCTGATCAAATGAACTACTGATATCAAGTTCTTTAATTTTTTTAAGGAGAATATTTTGGCTTAAATTCAGCTCATCGCTATTCCATAAAACTTTTAGTTCACTACACAGCTTTTCTTTTTCAAAAATGGGGTAACTCTCTATTAATGAATTTATAAGAATATTCGGAAATCGTCGCCTATAGTTTATGAATTCATTATTATCTAAAAGTGCGAAGAAATTCAATTTGTCAAAATCGTTAAATCTGTTTTCTATTTGTGTAGTAACATGATCCAGAACACTATAAAACAAGCCTTTCTATTTATTCTTGTCATAACCTGTCTTATCTTTTGGCTCGTCTTTCGTATACAGAGCCAAAAGCTTCATCTGACCTAAGGTTAAATAATTTTACAGATACTTCCATTATATGTTTATTTGTTGTAGGTATGTATGAGTGCTTTGCTTGAAGAATACTAAATAAAAATCTACATATATAAAAAATTCGACTATAAACACACAATTAAAATACGAACGAAATTTTCGAAAGTATATATTTTAAGCCATTTGCAAGCGTAACTGCTTCATAGTCGTTATGCCATTCAGATACGGCATCAAAAACTTTAATAAGAACTTCGTACAATTCTAAAATTACACTAACTAACTAATTGTCCACGACTTTAGACACTATATTTGTAAGAACTTCAGCTCATCGGTCTTCAGAAACTGAAAAAAACAATAAATCTTTCTTGAATGTCGCACTTCTCGTTCACATAACGAATAATTATGGATAGATGTTCAGCTACAGGTTTATCCATTGTTTCGTTCACTTGAATTGAGAAAAACATAGCACTGTTTATTTCTGTTATAATATGATCATTGAGAACTTTACTCACGCATGAAATGAGATCATTCTGAATATCAGGTGATGTACCTTGAAAAGATCCAGAGCAGCGAACACCTTCCTTAAGCCTACAACCATACTTTTTAAGGAGAGAAAGAAGTTCAACATAATTACCTTTATTTAAAGAAGAGGAACTTTCATTGTGTCCTCTGAATGACAATTCTTGTTTACCAAGAAAAATTACACAGTCTATTAGCCTTCTCATAATCTGGCGATTTTCGTTAACTTTTTTGTTATGTTTTTTAATAAGCGTTTTATGAGATTCACTTAAAGCCTGATCAATATTGTATTTTCCAAAATTACTATATTTTAAGGTACACTCTAAATGTCTCTGAGATGCTTCATGTTTTTTGCATGCTATACTCAAATTTTTCATGTCAGAAAAACCTTCTTTTCCCCAAACGTCTTTGACTGAATTATCGCTAAAAATTAAACATGGCCAGCAAAATAACTTCTGTCTTATAGGACATACCGTTAACCATATTTTTTTGGGGAACCATTCATGACAGAAACTCCGATTTCCATTCTTCCCTTTATTAATTATCTGCAAATTTGGTGTAGGTCTAGCACATTTTTTAATTTGAAATTGTTCTTCAGAACTAAGATTTCTAAAGTTTGTTTTTAGCACATAATCGACACTTAATTCCATTTTCACCTAATATTAATCACTCAAAAATAATTTTAAATTAGGAACAAAACAAACGTATCTATTAATTATTCACTAAACGAGGAGCAAAAAAATTCACCCACCCACTCACCTTCTTGAAACACATTACTGGTTGCTTGCAGCAAAATCGGTCATTCTCTCTCTTTCTAAATACCGTATATATATATATATATATATATATATATATATATATATATATATATATATATATATACAATATAAAAAATATAAAAAATTTTCTGTCTGTATATATAAAATATATATATATATATATAAAGAATATATATTATATAAATAAGAAAAAAAAATATATATATATATTATATATATATATTTATATATATAGAAGATATATATATATAGCATATATATATATATATATATATATATATATATATATATATATATATAATATACTGTATATATTATTATTACATATATTATTGAGTTATTATTATTATTATTATTATTATTATTATTATTATTATTAGTATATATATATATATATATATATATATATATATATACATATATTATTATTTCATATATTATTATATTATTGTTATGTTATTATTATTATTATTATTATTATTATTATTGTATTATTATTATTATTATTATTATTATTATTATATATATATATTACATATATACATATACATATTATTATTTATTATTAGTTATTATTATTATTATTACTTTATTATTATTACATATATTATATATATATTATTATTATTATTATATTATTATTATTACATATATATATTATTATTACATTAATTACCTATATATATACATACATATAAATATATATATTATATATTATGTATATATATTATGTTATTATATATATATATATATATATATATATATATATATATATATATATATAGATATATATATATATATAGGATATATATATATATATATATATATATATATATATATATATATATATATATATATATATATATATATATATATATATATATATATATATATATATATATTATGAGATTAATTAAAATTGCAAGTGAAACACGGTTTTAAAGGAAAATTAAAAAAAAAATATGCACTATATATGGCAACACCTAACGACGAACGGCAGGCTCGCCTGCCTTAATATCATTGCAAATATAGGATATATTTTATTTCAGCTACGCGTACCTTAGGTAGGCAAGTTATACAATAAATAGGCAGGCAAAACATAAATAGCTCATTTTTTGTTTTATATTTCTTTAAGATTTTGTAGTTTAATTTTCATATGGTTTCTTATTATATTAAATTTTTTTATATTTTTGATTTTTTTTCTTTTAAATTAATAATTTGTTCTTAAAAATAAGAAAGGCACTGCCTACCCAGCCTATCCCTTAACTACGCCACTGATATATATATATATATATATATATATATATATATATATATATATATATATAATAGTTATATATATATATATATATATATATATATATATATATATATATATATATATATATATATATATATATATATATATATATATATATATATATATATATATATATATTTATATATATAT
This sequence comes from Trachelipus rathkii, assembly GCA_015478945.1. Classification (NCBI taxonomy): domain Eukaryota; kingdom Metazoa; phylum Arthropoda; class Malacostraca; order Isopoda; family Trachelipodidae; genus Trachelipus; species Trachelipus rathkii. Next base: position 33,578 of record JABUQX010033767.1, on the reverse strand, counting down.
ATATATATATATATATATATATATATATATATATATATATATATATATATATATATATATATATATATATAATATTTTAAATGGTTATCCATCATGAAGAAGTAAACTCGGTTCAGTACATCGTTTATTGGAACATAAAGGAATGAATACGAACCAGTTCTAAGAAAAAATACATAAAATATAAATTTAAAAAAATTACAAATATTAAATACTAAAAAAATAAAAACAATAATTATACATAATTATAAATGAATGAAATATTCATAATAAATGTTATTTGGGAACATTATTTTTTGTCCTTAAAATTAGCTTTTACTTTTTAAACTCGTTATGTTATTTTTGCATTCATTCCACATATACACCAGCTATTTTATTACAATTGAAACTTCAAACTGGCTTTCAATTACTGATGAATAGAGATATTTTCCAGAAGAGATGAGATATTGGTGGCTTGAATGTTGCTCAGTTTGTAGGGCTGTTTTGCTCTATAATTAGTAAGGTTGCTTGAAGATTTGTAACTCTCATCAACAGCTTGAATTTCTCAATTATTTTCTTCTTAATGAATTCTTTGCTCCTTTGTAAAGTTATTGGTGTTCCTATGGTTTCTTCTAAAGCTTCCTTATTATTGTACAAGTTGCCTAAAGAATTGTCAATTGCTTGGAATCCACTTCAATACTTTTCTTCTTTGTGGAACCTTTTAGCTTTTGATCACTAGATGTTCCTAGTTTTCTTCAATTGCTTCCTTGTTGTTTGTTGAAGTTTAATTCTGTACTGCCTTTTCTCCTTAAATAATTTATTTAGACAGAGTTAGTTTTTGTAGCTTCAATATTTTTCTATTTATTTGGCTTAAATTTCTTTAGCCTTTTCTCTATTTGCAAGCCCTCAAAATGTCACTCCTTGCAATCGGATTTTCTCAGCAGATTTTTTTCTTTGCCAAACATTTTACTCTTCTTCACTTATAATATTTTGGTCAGTCGAAGGCAAATTTTCTGATCATAGTATAAATGAAAATAGTTTCCTTTCTTTTTTATATATAATATATATATAATATATATATATATATAATTATTATAATACTATATATAAAAATAAATATTATATATACTAATATATTATATATTCATTAAATATGAATATTATAATATATATATATTGAATCTATATATATATCCTAATGGAAAAGAAATTTAGTTAACATTCTTTTCTTTTTTCCTAATTTTATGGAAATTATTATTTATTATTTCATTTATTAAAATAATTCTATTACATCAATTAGATATTCGAATTCTCTGTAAAATTATCCAGCAGTCAAATTCTATGCTGGAACGTTCTTTTTTGTAAGAAGAGCGCGTTTCAAGTACTCCATGAGCGTTTCAAATTGCTCCTATTGACTGGTGGATAGGAAAACCTTAGGTGTACCTCAATTCTTCAGTTATACGCTGTATTTTCTAATATATCAATTAGATATTTCTATTCTCTATAAAATTTTACAGCCAATATTAATGTTTGCTTTAAATTTTCTCTTGTTGTATGTCGGTGGATATGAACACTGATTTAGTGTGATCTCATAAGAGCACTGTTTTTGACGAGAGACAATCCTAAGTGTACCACATTTTATGCGATCTTGTACGATTTAAAACTTCATTACTTTCATTACTATTACAACTATTAGTCATAATATATTGAATCTAATCTGTTCGCCTATTGCTTATACGATTTTTTTTCAAATTATATTGTAAATTAGTTAACTCTGCTTACTTCATGCGTTTCACAGAAGTACAAATTGAAACTTAGATCAGGTAGAAATCTTTTCACACTTCTTATCAGTTCGTCCTGAAAATCAGAGATATCGCAACTTCCATATTTTCTTTTAACATTCTATATAAAATCACATTGGTCAATTCCTCAAGTTATTTTTGCATTGTGTTCATTTATTTTAAATTTAGTTATAACTAGTACTTGTCATTGTTTTCTTATGATCCTCAATTTGCGAACTATTATTTTAAATATTTGATTTATTTGAAACTATCTAATTTTATAAAACATCAACAACAGCAGTTAGAATGGATGAGATTTTCAAGCCAATTTTGCTTTATTGCTACTTTACCTGCTTATGTTTTAAGCAAGATAGTTTCATCCTCGTCTACATATCTATATTAAATATCACCAAAAATGGAATATTAATACTTCCTGCATACTGCCAAGCATCCGTTTATAATATGACACAAAGCGTCGTTCTTTAGCAATTTTTAAACTTACTTTCTAGTTGTACATTTAGCTTTTTTAGAAACACCATCTACTTAACAAATCTCATTTTCTTGTCTAAGTAGGTACTTAGCTATTTTCAAAGTGCTTATTTCTTTCACATAGTTAAATTTAAACGTTAATACCAAGATTACAATCAGTTTTGTTAAGTTTCATTGTCTCACATAGAGATAACAAGTTTAATATTATGGAAAAGTTTCAACTTTAGTCTATGTTTTAGAGAAAACCAAAGGCTATATAATATATATATCTATATATATATTTAAGTTTATATATATGTATAATATAAAATATTATAAATATATTATTTATTTATATCCCTTCTATATATATTAATAAATCTATATATTATATAAATATATAGTGGTGGTATATAAACCTAAGTTGCTTTACTATAGATAAATATGAGTATTGCTCTTTATCTTACTGTACACATAACTATTATGTCAATAGTAATAAGGATAAAATTATTAATATATTTTATTATTAATAATATTATTATATTATTATGTGTAATTTTATTTATTCTTCCTTCTTTTGTTATATTAATATATATATTATATACACTACTATATAGCTATTATTAAATTAATAATATTAAATACTTCCCTCTTACACTTTTTTAAGGTGCAATTTTTATTTTTACTACTATCACATTTCCCCCATACACTTTGGCTAGATGTAAGGTTAATTTTTACTACTATTACATTTCCCTTTTATATTTTGGTTAGATGCAAAGCTAATATTTATTACTATTATTACATTCTCCTCCCCCCCTCCCCTACACTTTGGTTAAGTGCAATGTTAATTTTAACTACTAGTATATTTCCATTTTATACTTTGGTTAGATAGAAGATCATTTTTTACTATTTTTACATTCCCCTCCCCCCTTTACACTTTGGTTAGGTGCAAGGTTAATTTAAACTACTATTATTACATTTCCTCCCCTCTCTTTCACTTTACTTTGGGTAAGTGCAATTCTTCGTGCTTACAAAGATTTCTTGATCTGTCTTAAAATTTTAGACCATTTATCCATAAAAATCTATTGAGGTCACAGAGATGAAAGGTTTTGAAGTTTTTACGCTCTTTATTATTATAATTTTAATCATAATTCTAATTGAAGACCATTGTAAAACACGAAATAATTCTAGTTGCTTATCTATGGATGCATTATAACTCATCCAATGACAAAAGAATAAAAAATTATGACGTCAGGATGACTTTAAACAAAAACGTCACATCTGGATGAATAGCTCATCCGTTGCAGACGAATATAAGTAGCTCTGACTACCGAGTATATCCGTTCTTAACAAACATGATCGATGTGGTTTGATTGGCAAAGCGCTCAACCAATCAGTGGATTCATCCTCAGTCATACATATTAATCCATTCCAAATTGAAAAGTTTTGAAATGGCTTTCACCATATTTACGAAATCAAAAGGAATTAATAATTACTAATAATTAATAAATTAATAATTAACAAACTAACAACTATTTCAAAGCTTGAACGTAAATCAAAAAGTCAAAAAGGGTTAACCTTAAAATGATGAATTGTGTTTTATTTATTATATTATCAGTCCATTTAAAAATTACATATTTTCTTTTATGTTTAATGTTTAATATTCCACAAAGATAACAAAATGATCAGTTTTTCTTCCTTTTTTTTTAATGGATCAATAGTTGACGCAGCAGCATTAAATAATAATAATAATAATAATAATAATAATAATAATAATAATAATAATAATAATAATAATAATAATAATAATAATAATAATAATAATAATAATAATAATAATAATAATAATCATAATAATAATCATAATAATAATAATAATAATAATAATAATAATAATAATAATTAATAATAATAATAATAATAATAATAATAATAATAATAATAATAATAATAATAATAATAATAATAATAATAACAATAATAATAATAATAATAAAAATAATAATAGAATTAAACAATTTACCGAAACAGTTTACAATTATTAATAATTTAACTAAGATATTGAAAAAGAAATGTTAGATGAGTTTGCGAAAAAAACGTACAAATGCAGGCGACTGCATATTACTAGAACATGATATAAATACCGAGAGAGGGAAGTTTAGAATTAAGAATAATAATATTCATAAAAATCATAAATATTCAATAATAATTAATAATTAAAATAATAGATTAGATGTAATAAATAATAATAAAATAATAATGATAAAAAAATAATAATAATAATAATAATAATATAATTATTAAGTACAAACCATCGCTTCACACTCCGCTAAAAAAGCCACAAAACTAACTCACCACAAAACAAAAACATTATCCAACAGCCCTTAAGCAAATACAAAAGCAAACCACAACTCTTGCAAAACCAAATAACCCACTACGAAGAAACAAATGCTTAAGAAAAAATTTTAAAAAAAAAAAAAAGAAAAAAAACAACCAAAATAAAAAAAGTACACTATCAAACTTTAACAAACAATAAATCCCTCCAAGTGATAATAAGTAAAAAAAAAAATGAAGTAATAGGAAATAATGTAAAATATATAATTATTTTTCAAAATAAACATTACATCACAAAAGTAAACATGGTCGCATAAAGTTCAACTCACACAGGTGTGAAATAATAGTACACTTGACTTGTAATTCTATTGAGGAACAACAGAGTAAACACTAAATATTAAGTACAACACTATGATTATTAATAGATATTGTATATTGGATCTGGCAGTTCAGAAAGGAGATAGCAGGATGAAAGTAAGATTTGAGAGTCAGAGAAAATATTAAGCGAAGAGAATTTGAGAAAAAGAGTATAGATGGAAATTACAAAAACAAAAACCTTGAAAAATAGACCCCGTGCAAATTCCTCCTGTCTACACCGTTCCATGTCACTACTATCTACATATATCATCTATTCAACACGGCAGTTAGTATAAGTCAATATCACTGCAACCAGAGAAAAACTGGCCTCATAACATCCAATACAAGACGCATAGAACTGAAATGGCTAAATTCCAAATCCGCAGCACTGCATGATAGAAGAACGAAATTGGCTACGTCGCGGAAAATCGAAAGAACGAGAGATAGAGAGAGCACTAGAGAGCCTTTCGATACGAACAGTCCTTATAGAATACGACTAGAATAGCATACAATATAGTATAGATCTAGATAAGAATAGCCAGAAATAACATAGATATATAAGATATAAGAACTCATAAGAACTAAGTATGAGTAGACGCAACAGAGTCTTCAGAGAAAATGAGAGATATGACGATAACGAGTACAAGATAATCAGAGGGAGAGAAGTTAAGCACCAAAATATCAAATCAACACATTCAAATAAGAGATAGAAGAAGAGAGACGAGAAGGGACAAGGAGAGCGAGAGAGGAGAGGTGTCCTATCGCAGAGACCCGCAACTAGTGTTAGCAGACGAAAGACGACGAGATAGAGAGAGATATTACACACCTCTTAAGTCTTTGTGTCAACACACAGCAATTTCAAAATCCATGACTTGGCCCTCACTTTCTATATAAAAATCTACATTCCCTCAGTTCTAAGACTACAAACAAAAACAATAAATTTGAATTCATTATTTTGTGAGCTCAAACCTTATCTCCGTACAGAGTTTTGCATGATCTATCATGTGTCCATCTATACATTAAGTTTATTTTCTTCAAATTAGTTATACAGCATGTTTAAAAACTTCCTTATATTTATAACCTTTTCTAATTGCTTCGTAAACTACTACATTATTATAGTATACAGATGTTATTATATGATATACTTATGACTAATTCAATCAACATGGTTAGTCTGGTAATCAAATAGTGATATGTTAATGTATGCTACTAGCCAAATAACAGGTATCCTTCAACAACATTACCCTAATCACAATAGTAACCAACTAAACTCGGAACTATATACACACTACCAATAATACAACACTCAGTTATATATTGCATAAAATAACTATCCCAAATAGATCTTTAAGGTACTAATAAGCACTATACTCACTGAGAATCAACATCAGTCTTCCGCGACTTCTAATCACACATAATACATACTAAGGCAACTAATGCTTATATTCATATTCTCAATATACCTTTATCTGAAACTTAAAAATATTATTCATATATAATATAAAATTATCATAGTTACAAATTCCAAAATATACTACTCGTCATCCTCTGGCATTTACAAACACTAGTCAGAAGACCAAATTAGCCTAGCCACATACCAATTGCAAGTGCAGATGATAGGGAAACTAACCCATATCTAGAGGATCCAGTCATAAAACTCGACATGCGGAGAGCAGATAGTCCTCAGCGTTTTGGCACAATAGTTTTAACTATTAGATAAAGGAAAGTGAATGTTCCCATGACTTTATTCAAGTCAAAGTACATAACATCATTTAACTATGTAAGGCCTCAAGATTGTTAGACGTCTGGTACACCAACAATAAACACATCGCCTACAATTTACAAGAAATTTATCCGTCCATCACTAAATTACGTCTCTCCTACGTGGCTCCCACTCCTGACCAGAAATAACGTGAAAATTACAAATAACACAAAACAAGGCACTCAGAATAATAAGAGGATACCCCTCCACATCTCCCCAACAACATCCACACGAAGAAACTAAAATTCTACTTATAGACAAACACTTAGAAATGATAAGAATATAATTCTTTGACAAAATACTAGCACCCAAATAACCATGTCACACCGCACTCTCTAATCCTACCTATAACAGACTTAAAGAACCTCCTTCCTCTCCAGCACTATCCTATAAACAAATCCTAAACAGCATTCCATCTTATCAAAACATCACATCATACATCAAACATGTCCATACAATTCTAACTTAAAATTACTTTGGAAACAGGCCACTTAAAAATATACTAAACGAACATCCACCTGAAATAGCTCCAGAATGCAACTCTCTCTCCAAAACCATTTAATCATCCCTGGCCAAGCTAAGATGCGGCCACCACCCAAGCCTACAATATTATAAACACAGATTCAATCTAAATCAAGCCTTATCAAGCATCTGTCAAAATTGTACCCTGGCCTCGAAAACTGTCTCTCACTTCCTTCCAATCTGTCACTCTAACTCTCAAACCAGAGCAATCTGGAACATCTTTAGCCCTGGAAGATATGTGAAGGAGACCTGCCTAGGAGATGGAGTACCTTGAGGTAGTATGGTGACACTGCAGCTGAAGAAAGGGTGGCCAAGGGGTTGTGTCCGAGACCAGAGAGAAAGATAGTGTGAACAATACATAAATTGAAAGTAGCGAAGTGTCAAAATGATAAAATTAAAAATGAGCTTTACCAGTTAACGAGGAAACAATAGAGTGTGAAAATAAATTTAGCAAGTAATAGTAGAAATGACCTGTTAGTTAGTGCCAGTGACGTTTTAGAACTAATAACTATATATATATATAAATCCATAGACTCTACCTTTTACAAGTGCAACCTAATCCCAGATTGTTAGTAAAGCATAATCATCTTGCAGGTAGTAGAACGACCACTAATAATAAATGAAATAGTAACTGGTCTGTCGTGAAGAAATTTTGAAGACTGCCTCAAACTTCCCAAACCTCTTCTAGAAGGACTCTTCAATCCTCTGTTAGCTCTTATGAATTCTACTTCTCACAATTAAGATCCGTGTATTATAAATAAAATACCAGAAATTATTAATAAGACAGATAAGGTTAATAGTTGTAGTTATAAATCATGAGTAATTGATCATGTGGTATTTTCGAGGCTCGTTGAGAAATAATAACAATGATATGTTCATGATCGACTATCACAATCTACTAAAATTCGATGGAGAAATAATAGCATATGAATCAGGGATTAGGATCTCTGACTCCAATGGCTATCATCCCCTAGTTCATGCTCATAATCTCACTGCTGCTTGTGTATTTCTCTTAACATCTTTTTTCAAAACTGATAAATATTGATGTGTGTGTATGTATGTTATGATGAATTGAAGATTCTGAAGGAGCATTAATTATTGTTTTCATCAAATACCACAATAGATATATATCGATAAAGTGCACTATAAAGTCATTAATGTTTAAGTTGCTACGTAAGACGTTAGTGTTTATTATCCAGTGTGTAATTACAGATCACTCTCATCACTCGATGTAGTTACTTTACTAAACTCATTTTGATATCACATCTTAAAACGAGATCGATGCATCGAGGGCTTAGTACTACGCAACTCCTTAACTAGATTCAATACATGCTAGTGGGTTGTGTATGCGATTAAACCACGTGACTAATCACAAGAGAGTACTTAGACACTATTGTAGATTAGCAACTTATCTCAAAATAATTCAATTTATAGATTATAATTAATAGTATTATGTTGTCTAGTCATCTATTTAAAGCTTATATTTCATTTATATATTTCTTAGCATCTCTATAAAAATATTATTATTATAATTATTATAAATTATAATTATATAATATAATATTATATATAAATTCTACTAATATAAATTTATTATATTTATATTAATACTAAAATATATAATTGCTTATTTATATTTATACTCAATATGTGATTTATACTTTATAGAATCTATAATATAAAATACTATTATTAAATATTTAATAATCACTATACATAAATATATCAATATATATTAAATATTTAATATATATATATACATATAATAAAATTATATTATATTAATATAAATATATTAATTATTAAATATATATATTATATATATATATTATATAAATATATATATATATATTATAATATATTAATATTAAATAATATATATATATATATATATTATATTAGTATATATCATATAATTATAATTAAATTATATTAAATATTAATATTACAGTAATATTATAGTTGGAGTAAGTCCTATATTTAAGAGTTTACATAAAATTGTATAGAGGATATTATATATATCATTAATATATAACTATAGGTACCTAATAAATAAATAATAGTATGTAATAATAATATAAAGTTACTCATTATAAAAACGTTAAGCAATAAATGTAGGTAATGATGTTAAGAGCATAATAAAATAGCGCAATTCAACAAATTGCGGTAAATAATGGATTTTATTGAGTCCTATTAGATGTTGGTATTTAGTATAATTATTATTATTATATAAATATTATTTTTTGAATTGTGAATTAATTAATTGCTATTATTTTATTATTATTCTATAATTTCTATTATTTATAATTTTATTTTCTAGTGTAGTTAAATAGGAATTGATAGCCATCTATTATTATTTTTAATGATTATATAATTATTTTATTATTATTACTGTATTTGGATTATTATTATTATTTAGTGCATTTGTTGCATTATTTATATTATTTATCTCATATGAAAGTTTAATTTTATATTTGATTTCCAATTGATTTATGACTTTATTTATATTTTTATTATATTATATTTATTATGATTGTGTTTTGTTAAAAATTTATTAGTAATATATTAATATATTTAATTAGGATTCTCAATATTTGTAATGTTAAATATTATTTCTATTATTTCATTAATATTTTATCTATTATATTTTTAGTTCTTATTTTTTTATATGTATTATAAGTTTATTATATTATTATTAATTTAATTGATATATTGATTATTTGTTATTATTATTGATGATGTTATTATTTTATATATTGATAACTTTCTTTGATATATTATTAACATTTACTGACAAACAAATTCGTATTATGTACTATTATCATAGTAATAGATATAATTATCAAAATAAGTTGATTGTTATATGAAATGAGTCATTTAAAAATAATATTTGTTAGTTTAGTAATTATTTAATAGAGTTATTTGAGTTCAATGTAATTATCTACTAATTATAGTAATGTATTTGTATATATTGTTATTATATCTTATATATAAATTCGCATAAAATACTTACTCGAATAACTAAAAACTAATATTAATCAACTTTAAATATTATTTATATAATATATAATATAAGTATTATTCATCATAATTTACTCATATTAAATTAGGTTAATAGGTTACTATAAGCAAACACTATATTATTAAGTATGAATGCATCACTAATATTATATAAGAAGATTAACAATACCCTGTTCTATATAGGTTTATTATCTATTACGTTAGAACATATAATATTTGTCCGTATGAATATATACCTTACTTCAGTTCATCAAATTTCTACGGAACATAAACACCAATATTACACAATAATCTAATATTACCCTTATTGAGCACCTTTCTCAATAATCAATTATATTACCTATTCTAAATGTAAGAAACTTTATTTACAATAGTATAACTATTATTTTAATAAGATCTAATAAAAGCTAGTAATGTTACACAGTTACATACTATCACTACAAGATTTGATCCTTCCCATTATTTACTTATAAACGACCCTTTACTTAGTATTAATATAATAATTATATATATATTAAGTTAAATATTATTAATATAATATTATGATATAAATTAATATTATTATAATTATAATATATATTAATATATATAGTTATATTAATATTAATATATATTAATATATAATTATATATAATATATAATAAGCGTACCTTCTTATATCATATAGTAATGAAGATTAAAATTAATTCTAAACTAATTAAATATAATTAGCGATATAACAATGAATATATACAAATTTATTATACTGAACTTAGTTTCACACTAGTGTTAGGAGATGGGCAGTTCTAGCCTAGCCTCCTTAGCAAGCAGAATAATGGCCTCGAATAATTTATCATTATCTCAGCCTAAAATTCTAGAAGTCACACAACACACTCCTTTATATCACGTCGATCACTTTTTCTGTGTCATTTTCTTTCTGCACTCTCAGAATAGACTTACATTGTTCTAGTCACAATTAGAACAGAAAGTACTCAGTTTTATTTATTTTCGTTTTTTTTTTTTTTTAACAGAAGTAAATAACATCACCCTATTACTGGCAGAACTTATAAATTCTAGTGAGGTATGTATAATTGTATCATTAAAGTTCGGTAAATGAACGAACTCACCAAGTACCTCAAATAAATGTAACATAGAATGGAAAGCTCACACATCCACTCACAACATCCTCCATAAATATTAAATTAATTAATAATATATATTTAATATTTATATATATATATATATAATATATAATACAATATATAAATAAATAGAATATAAATATAATAAATATATAATATAATAACTATATATGTATATATATTTTTACATATAATATATATTACTATAATATATTATAAGTAAAATATATTATACAATATACTGGTGGATATTCTATAGTATTGTCGAACCTAATCAGATAATATACCTCTAATTAGTATATTGTATATTAACTAGGTATATATATTACTACTTATAACTGATACCTCAATAATATACTCAGTCTTTAATTTAGTAAGTATTATACTACTCATAAGTCTCATACGGTATATAAAATACTACTCTCTCACGGAAAAGTAATTTTTCTATAAATATATAGCACAATGTAATAGTACTCATGAGTATTGTTTATTAGTATATCAATTTTAGGTTGAGTTTCTTTTAGTTTTTCAGCACAATTTCTGATCGATTGCTAGAAACAGGTCCCAAAAAGCTAAACATTTTAATGATGATAATGATTCCGAAATATATTATAACGACGCAATTGGAAAATTTCCTTGGTAGCAGGGTTAGACAAGTAAAAGAATTATACTTGGTCCGGATGCTTTCCATTAATCTAAAGAGCCTTCGGCTCCCGGCCAGCACTAAATCCTAAGTAAAATGGAACCAATCATCAAAATGAGATAGCCTACGAAATCATTATGCGAATTAATTCTGCACTCATTTTTATCCTAAGTTACAGCTAATAAAAAGTGGACGCAATTTTGACGAAGTTTTTGGTGACACTTCTTTATATATTGCTCTTTCCTATGCTCACAATGGGATAATGAATATCACTTTTTAGGACATAATTAAAATAAATGTATTATATATTAAAAAATACATATATAAATAAATATATATAATAAAACAATAATATATATTTAATAAGAAATATTATTTGTATAATGAACATTTACTTAAATATAGTTTTTTTTGGACATAATACTACACGTGAAATCGTATTGATTTATCATCATATTTATTTAGGCTCACATATCCAATTAATAATATATATAGTTGACGTTTTAAATAAGAGTTTGAATTATACTCTGAGTATCTATTAATTATTAATATATATATATATATTATATATAATATATATATTATAATATATTATATATATATTATATCTATATTTAATAATATATATATATTATTATATATAATATAATTATTTATAATATAATTTAATATATTAATATATATTTTATAATATAAATATAATATATTATATATTAATTATTATATAATATATATATATATTATATTAATAATATATATAATATATTTAAATTATTATTATTATTTATATATATATTATATAATTTAGTATACTTATTTAATACTAATAATAAACTACATATAAGATAATAAAACTAATATCGTAATTAACATATAATACTAATATATATATATGCATTTATATATTTTATATTAAAAATAAGTATTAAAATGTAAATAATAATAATATATTATAACTAAATATATAATATATACTTATGATATTAAAATATGGAACACGTTAAGGTTATATTCACTTAGTGTTAGTATTCTTCAAATCTATTAATTAATGCGTATTCATATATATTTAGTTTAGGTAATATATACTACTTCTCAACGTCAATACGTTAATTAGGTATTAACTCTCACTAAATTTACTTTTAGACAAATTTTATTTGACATTACCTAATAAAACATAGCGACAAGAAGTTAAAGACCTAACTTCACATATCTATTATAATTTTAGCTATTTTAGTATTCAATACATTATATAATTATATATTAAATATATTATAATATATTAAATAATTGAAATTATTAATTGAAAAATTATTGCTCACTTAAAAAAGAATAGTTTATTTATTTTAATTTATAGTTATATGTTTAAGTTAATCTATCAATATATATCATATTAATGTTGAAGTTACTTTTTGAAAAAATAGAGAAGCATTTAAGCCAATTAATATATATATTATATTCCTCGGATAGTCTAGGACAGTTAAATTAATAATATAATTATATATTATATCTATATATATATATATTATATATTATATTATATTACATTATTAATATAATATAAGTATATTATATAATATATTATATATTATAATATAATTATATATTATTAATATATATAATGTATAATTAATATATTATATATATAATTAAATTAATATATATTATATATATATTATTTATAATATATATATATATTAATACATTAAATTATATATATATTATAGTATATAATACTATTATTATATATAACTATACCTATTTTAATATTAAATATATTATTAATATATAATATAATTAACTCAGTAATATATATATAAAATTATAAATTAATTATAGTAATTAATGTCTTTATTTTATTTAATTAGCCACTCACACATAGTATTGTAACTACGAGAACAGGTCATGGATTAATACTAGTGTAAATTACAGACAAGAGTGATGTACTTTACGCACGCTCAAGCCCGGTGTTAATATCTGTCTACAAGTTTTGATGTAGATAATAATTCTCACTCAATAATATTTTATTATACTATTTTCGTATTATCTCTAATGTCTAATCTTTTTCGTGTCTTCTGTGCCCAAATAAATTTAAGAGATTATGATTTGAAAATTACCTATCAATAATTTTTCATTTTTATACACTTCTAATAGGCATAATATCGTCCTCTCTAAGTTAAAAATCGTCAAAGAGTGGTCTCGTACGTGCTTGGTGATACTCTTCTAAACTCTCTCACACTCCCACTCTGCTTGCAGACTTTGTTTTGTGTGGTGACCTATATTCGCATGACTCCTCTCCACATCTGCGGGGATTGAGCGTTCTATGCATACTCTCTCGTTAATGTTCCACCCTCCTGAATATGTGTACTCGTACTGCTATCAGCGTATGTCTCTCGGAGCTGGCGAGTATTTGTAGTTGCTATCTCAAATAACACCACGAATCTATCATCAATAACCACATACGTTAGCTCTCTAGTGAGAGTTGTTATATATATTCGATAATATATCTGTCCTCTCGTATTTTAATAGCTCTCTCTACTTATTCCTCACGCGTTTATACGGCATACACGCTTTGAGCCCCTAAAACAAAATAGCTTTAAAATAATAAATAAATTTTACCTCAATATAAATAAATATATCACCAAGTAAATAGATTATTTTACCTGATTATATTTATAGGGTGTGACTACTGATAGTTTACCGTAGAGTGTATGATACATAAGAAGGGGGGGACGTTTACTATACCCGATGACGTGAGATTAGTAGCGCGGGAACCCTCTCACTCACGCTCCGACTGACACTCTATTTATCAATCTATAGTCAACACTCTATAAACTTATTAGTGCTCACTAGCTCTGAGTTTACTCCAATACTTATAAATTGATCTAATAATATTACCCCGGCAGGTGAGAGGTAACTTAGTGATTTATCTCTACTCATAAATGAGATTTACGTTCAATAAATATACTGATGAAAATATATATTATCAAATAGATAATAATAGCTGAGAATTGAGTAAGTAACAATACCCCGATCTCATGAATGTCCTAAGATATCTCACTTTTACCCGTGAGTTTCTCTTCCTATAGTAGCCTTGCTATAGTAACTAATATACTATTCATTATAGTTTAAACAATATACAATTAACCTATAATTAATAATTTCATAATTCATAAAGAGAGAAACAAATATATATATCTCACTAACTAAGCATACAATAAAGGAAAATTAGAGTATTAAAAACTTAACTAATCATCTTAATAAATTCATATCACTGTGAGAAGTCGCATTTACCAAAAATATAAATATCATTTTAATAATTTTAACGTAGGACACTTATTATACGTTACTACATTTATATTAATACTCTAGTGTGTAGCAATTAAAAAATAATTAATAAATTTACAAGCTAACTGAAGCCATATTACTATATTGATTATACACCTTTATATCCTACATACCTTATAGTTCAATAGTGAATAATAATCAAATATAATGTCATTAATATAATCCATATATATAATTTATATATACCTGTGAATAAAGGTATATATCTATTTATTATATACATGAGCACTATATACTACTACTCATAATATAATTAGAGTTGTTACACAGGCTTGTTAGCGCTCGAACGAGCTAACAGCTCACCCGAGAGAAAGTGTCAACGCACTAATCCTACTTGCCTTTAGTGAGGCCAAAAAATAATATTTAAAAATACTAAATATCAATATATAAATTTATATATTATTATAAATTATATAATATATATATATATATATAAATAATAAGTTTGTATTATTTATATTAATAATTAACTATTAATATACTTAATTAATATAGATATATTATTAAGATTAATCCAGATTATATTAGACTGTAATTGTTTTACCAAAATATAAATTTTCAGATTACTTTAAATAAATATAATATATATATATTAATTAATATATATTAATAGATAATATATATTATAATAACTACTATTATATTAATACTAGAATTAATATATTATATTAATTTAAATAATATATAAATATATTAATAATTTATATTAAATGATTTCTTTCGAAAGTGCATAGCTTATTAAAGAGCTGGACTCATACATAAATTCCTCAATATCCTTTTTATAATAAAAAGTGGAACATCTCAGTAATGGCTCAACTAATTGTCAAGTTTCTCTGAGTCAAAAAAATAAAATAAAATAGTTCCTTAATTTCTCTTTAAAGCTAGATTTAACATATTGAGTAGGATGTGCCTTAGCGATAGTCAGTAGCAGTTCATTTTATATTAAATAATATCCACCATTAAATTGCCTCATAGTTTAAATTAGAACAAAAAGAATATTCAATAATAATTTTATATATCTAAATACTATAAATATTATAATAAAATTAATACTAATTAATAATTTATCATAGCTAAATACTTTGATTTATCTTCTGTATTATAAGTGATCTTAATTTACAATTCCATAAAATTTCATATAATTTAAAATCAACGTTTGATTTACGCTATCACAGAGATGATCAGAACCGCTAAATTTTAAGTACAAACTATTACTAATCCTTCACAGGCTATTTTGTAGCGTGCCTCTGCAGAACCAGTTAGGCTCCAGAATGTTTGATAAAGTATATTATACATTGTAGAGTGATATTGAAGCATGAAATTGTAAGTATGAAGTTGGAGAATTAAGTTTAAGATTTACTTAACGTTCTTATTAGAGACTCAATTATTCATATATTTATATCATAAAACTATTATATTTTGTTTTTGTATGTTTTTTCATTTTTTTAATAAAGATTCTGTTAAGTATATATATAAATACAGTGTGTCAGGTATCTCTCTTGATCGATCTTTTATTCACTCTCTATCATATTATAAATATTTCATTCAATAAAAATTTCTATCTATGTTGAAGATAGTAGGATCTATGCACATATCACATGTTAAGAAAGTGATGTTTGCACATTACATAAGTCGGAGTCGTACTTCATATTATGTAAACATTCAATTTCTCTATGTGCATTGTCTAAGTACTATCAAATATTAATTATACCTATATGATATATAATATAATATATATTATTATTACAATATATAATTATATAAATATAATATATTATATATATATATTTATTAATTATTAATATATAAGTATAATAATGAATAATAGTATATATACTATATAATTATAAAATATAAAGTACATTATTATATGATACTATAATATAATATATATATATAATACTATATTTATATTAATATATTAGAAGATATATATTATTATATATATATAATATAATAAATATAATTAATAATATAATACTATATTATATTATTATATAGTATAAATATTATATATATTATGATTTGCTAAGGAATCTGGGAATAAACAACGTTTAATTCGAATATATATACTATAAATATTATCATAAGAATATCATAAAATATAAACGGTAAAACATTTCGAATATAGATGGTTTATAATATATCACATGTGTATGAACATCATAAATTGATAATATAGTTAAGTTATAATATTATAATATAGTATATATATATATATACATAATAATATAGTATATATATAATTATAATAAATAATCATTAATCATATATCTTATATATAGTATATATACCTATTATTAATATATAGAGTATTAAATATATTATACAATGTATACTTATATATAATCATATATATATATTAATATAATTATTATATAGTATTTTTAATATATATTATATATATACTATATCTAACACTATTAAAGGCATATATATAATATATATATAATTATATATATAATTATATATTAATATATATATATATAATATAATTAATATATATATATAAATATATTAATTATATATATATTAAATACTTATATTAATATATCAGAATATATACTATATATAAATTATATATATATTATATTAGTCAATATATTAGTCAGTATATTAATTGAAAATCAAAATTATTTCTATGAATATAATATATTGAGCGTCAAATGTACGCTTTGTTTAGACCAAGATCAAATATTACACAGTATATATACCGTAAATCTATAATCTGAAAATTATCAATTATAGTACATGTGTTTTGTGTCTCTATCACCTCTATTTTCGTAGTCTACTTAATGCTGAATTGCGAATTGCTGACTAATTTGCGAAATTGAATATTTTATGCATACCGCTAACTGGTATTCATGCAACTTTTTTCTAAATTATCGCTATTCCTAAATTCGCAATTTTTTTTTGTATCGCAATTTCTTAGTATGCGAAATTTAGGACTAATTGCGGCATAATGCTCATCACTTATCTAATCTATAATATATATATATATAATATATAATATATTTATATATATATATAATATAATATATATATATAGATTATTATTTAATATATATGTTACATAGATATAATTTTATTAAAATATATTTAAAATATTTAATAATAATGTAGTTAAATTGGTAAAATGTGTGAGTATATAACTATACGATTTGAAGCACCGGAATAGAAAAAAATATATATTAATTATATTATTAATATTTAATTATAAATATTAATTAATATATATAAATAACTAATATATATATTATATATTAATATAATATTTAATATAATATATAGTTATATTATATATATATATAATGTATAATAGTTTATACTAATTCATATTAATAATATATATATATATATAATATATATATATATATATATATTATATATATATATATACTATTATATATATATATAATATATATTATTATTATAGTATTATATATAATTATATGGAGAAAGATCATACACATTAGCTCCTTAAATATTAAAGTACCTACAGTAAACATGTAATTTTAAATCTTTGTTATTTTTTTTTTTGTCTTATATGCGTAATATGCGTCTTTCTCTCTATCACACAGTATCTTCTCCTTTTAATATAATCACAACTACATTGCAGACGATTATCAACACTCAACAGCGATAGACATTAGACACGATCATGATTCTTGAATATATAAATGCTCTCTATCCTCATTATAGTAAACATCACATTAACAATATCAAGAATGCAATTAGTAAAGTTAGCCTCATATCTATAACATAACAAAATTAACTTACATGAACACCTGCCCCTATAGGCCTCACAATACTAATAGACCTATATTGAGAATATTGGTATAGAATATTTTAATATATATATATATCATATAATATATAATATACTATATATATATTGTAAATATATACTATATATCTATATATATATTATTATTATTAATATATATATTAGTATATAATTATATTATATATATATATATTATATATATATATATAATATACTTATATATACTATATATGTATATAATAATATAAATATATTATATATATACTGAACATATTAATATATAAAAATGATATACTCAGTCTAGCGACTGTAACGAGTCTCATATATAATCCTTACATAATACTCATTATAACTATCAACATATTAAGTACATCCTTCTGATCATCCTTTATAAACCTCAACTACCCAATATTATCGTACTATATAGTTGTGATATACTACGTATATGAAGTATGGCGAGTATATAGATCATCTATATTATATATTATCTTATGCTCATAAATTCCATCATGAGTCTCTAATAATAAATAACTAGCATACATAATATAATATCACATACAAGTATAATATACATATCAATTGCTTCAGCTTATCTATAGAATCTCCAATAACGTCAACACAACCAATATTTAACTCTACACAATATAATATAATACGTTACATTATAACTTAATTAAATAAAATTCCTTAGAGCTAGACTTGAGGCTAGTGTATCCATTTTATAAATACTAATATACACTAATCTATCTGAGCGAATGAGAACTTCTTAAGCATTACATTCGTACACTCACACTCCACTCATCAACAACATGATATATATCAGTGAAATTGCTTCAAATTTTTAATCTTCCATTAATTAACAAGCTTTATTTATCATATCTAAATATAAAAAATAATTATACATAAATTAATAAAAAAAATCATATATATTATTATATGTCATAATCAGCAGGCTTCATGTATTTACAAGCTTACATACTCTCTCTATAGACTAGCTCACAAATCACTGGCCACGCTGCAGACCTAAGTTAGCTACTATACAATATATAATATATAATTATATTTGCTAAACTCATAACTATCACTCTCTGATATACTGCACTATACTCACTCATATTGTATATATGAATTATTATTCTCACGTCTGAATTTGTGTTTCATATATTAGTCATATCAATTATAATATCATTCATATTACTGGAATAATATTCTATATTACTTTCATATATTAACTATAATCATAGTTCTAATCACTGAGTCTACTATTCATATATACTATCACTGAAGTAAAGTAAGATCATCATAACTGTAGTCACAACTATCATTAGTATTATATATTTATATGTACTATCATTTATATATCACACCTTCATATATCTAATATCCTAACGTCCTGCACGAGATATCTAGTATAATATCAATACGCTCCATATTCGTACAAGTTATCTCCATAAAGACTACGATCGACTACTATGTGATACTATATATACATCGTATATACTATATATGATATATCTATCATTCATATAAGTATAAACTGCTATATACACATAAGTCTAGTGGACTAACTCTATCTTAACCTATATTCTATATAATACATCTATATATATCTATCTTTCTCTAAGCTATATTATGTATTTACAATCGCTGATACATTAATATTTTATTAATACACGATGATATACTGAGATAAATAATTCATATAACTACTACCGCTCGTTCATAATATATACATAATAGAGACTTTCGATGATACTTCACTATTATCTTCTCTGTAGATATAGATAGTAGTACTCTCTCATAAAATACCGTGCAGTAATATATATCACACTCTCAATTACTCTGGCGCATCATCAGTTCCAAGTGCCTACCTTGACTTAAGAACGTTACATATACTCATCATCTATGTATATATACGTTGTGAATCTACTACTACTATCCATCATATAGAATCGATATTATACTAATAAAGCCTATCTGCACATCTAGGAGACTGTTAATCCTCATCTCTCAGTAGAGCATACATAGTCGAAACGGCGTACGCATAAACCTCAGTAGTAGTGATCGAGAGTGATATCGAACATATTCCGATAGTATTTCCCTAGTGATAATACTTATAAATTAGTCTACAACAGGCATATCTCAATTCTAACCATATTATCTATATAACTAAATATACATTGCTGAATTATATAATATATGTTAATAACTTGTATCTGCCGTTAGGTGATCTATTGACACGTTTAGCAGTGCCCCTCTACTCTGCGTATACTTACGGCAGAAGAAAGTTTATATACTAGGCTATGAGTACTTTGTATATATACGAAGTGATTAGCATATTAATTTCTTATACGTAATGAAAGGGTGTATATTTGCTAGAGCAAAATATTTAATCATGAGTGTATGAGTAATTTATATCCAAGCATATATTATTCCTATAGCTTAAACTAACACTATCATACACTACTCATCTCACCCTTGTGTCACATAGTAATATATCTATCCTACATACATACAATACGCTTTATTATAGCCCGCAAGACATAGTAACCTTAAACTCACATACGAAGAGTACCATCTCTTAGCAATATAATCATGACTATATCTTCATATCTTTCCTATAACTATGCTGCCTGTTGTTCACTCATTATTCGGATACAGCTTATGTAATGTACTTATGATTTCATAGTCTCTCTTCTTGATATGCTGTAGATCTCATATTCTCTTAGTCACAATACATATAATCATGACTGCACTATACACTCTACCAGAGCAAATTACAGTGTATTATATGTAAATTACTACTCGACATCATCAAACAGAACTAGTCGGTACTTATATATAGTGTATTAATATATTAATATAATCTCTACACGTTATGTATATTATTGTAATAGGGCTATTACCATCTTACTTAGTTATTTATACTCTAATGCATACGATAGATCACTTAATCTCAGTACTATACCCTCTATTCTACAAATATCTTACTAATCACTACTGTTATCATATAATATTATTTCATGCACTAATAACTAATTTGATTGTATAAAATTATATACCTCTACCTATTTCCATCATCTAACGTAATAACTACATCATACTCATAAAGTTCCTCAGTTCTACGCCAAAGTGCCATAGCATACGCTACGATCATATCTAACACTACCTCACTACTAGCTTATGACGCTCGAACGACGACGGCAGTAACCAGATACTCATACTCAATAAATTAATAATACTAATTAATATTCAATCCAACATATCAGAATATATAACTTCACTCACCCTCAACTATTCACTCAGGGCAGTATAAGTATAAACTCATTCATTATATTATAACCATATATATTATATATCAATACATCTCATTACTATATATACATACTTCGACCTAACTATCACTTATTACAATACATTACGTTATCAGACTAAGCATCATCTCTTTAGTTAAAATATCTTCATACTATCTGAAATGGCAATGCATCATTGCGAATATTTGATATACTTAGACTAACTCATTATGACTCATTAACCAGCTTAACAGGTAGTAAATTATATATATTTTATAACGCGAATAATCAAGGTAGCTACTAAGACATAGTACCCCATTAAAGCGCTACATACTAACTATCTATCATATAAATTACCTTAACTCAATACACCTAAACTATCATTCACTACATAGCTAGTAAATATTTAAGTATACACAATCTATTATTTACTGATTAATATAAGTTTTTCAACATTAATACAATAGATTAATTTAATACACTATAATACATAATATACATTATTAATTTTATACACTATTACTTACAATAAAGTACATAATTAATATAAATAATCGAAATCACTTATTTAATCTAACTCTAATACTTATATCCTTAATATATAAATATTATCCTACATTAATAATATACCAAAAAATATATTAAGTGATTATACATCTATCTTTTCACTTCATGCCTATTCAAATTAACATAAATTCACCTTACAAATTACCTACTGATACTCACAAATGATTTCATGTATATTATCATTTAGCAAACTATAATTTCTCCGTTAATTAGTCTTATATACCAATAATATAACCCCTCCGTATATATTACTTACCTAATTGTTCTATACTTACTCTACTTAATATCTATAATAAACTTATTATATCAGTGTACTTACAGGTTACAATTATAGTTTATATATCTTATAGTCTACTGTATACTATCGTATATCTAACTATTTGCCATAAGACCTTAATACAGAACAGAAACTTTATGTCAGGATCGACTTACATAAAGGATACTATTTGCCAAGCACTATCATATATAGAATAAGTGAGTAATTTTATTAATATTTCTAAGAAGTAGTCGTAATATATTAGCTAAATCAGTTCGTGTTCATAATTAATATCAAATTAATCTCTCATCTCTTAATCTATTTCAGATAATAGCTCTAATATAATATATATAAACTATTATTATTTAATATTATCATTATTATATAATCTCTTCTAAGTATTAAATAAATGCAGCTCTAATTAGCTAATTTATAATGTATTCTTTGAATGTCAATTGTATTATTTATTCTGCATTAGTTATTAGTCGATATAAACTACTCGTATAATTACACTCAATAGAAACTATTACTGATAATATCTGTATCACATCCAGACAATAAATTATCCATTTACATAACCTTATCATATTATACATTAATTATTATATTCAGCGAAATTACGAATTCAATATTTCAATTGCATAAAAAAGGACACTCAAAACATAACAGAATACATAAAAAATAATAATTAATATCACTCAATCTACCTACTATAAGTTCAGCTTCAATATAAACGATAATATTATAAAATTGAAGAGAAGTTTTATTTAAACTCACTAATAACCTATCATCTATTGAATTTAATATAAATATACATATATATATATACATAAATTAGAATAATCATAGCTATCATAATATGTAATAGTATATTAGCTTATATATATAATCATCACATGAATAAATAGAGCGTATAAGTAAGGTACACCGTTCGAACTATCTAGAGCATAATGCGTATCCATACGGGGCGCCTCTAGGGTGAGAGATACTCCTCAAAGGTTATCTGGAGTCTTAAGAATATATAGAGAAATAATGTTCAACGAGTCTATAATTATATACTTGATTATAATGTTGAACAATCTACGCTCTCACTAATACAGAGTCATAATCGCATACTCTCGATATAGAAACAGTTACTCTGCAATAAAACGTATATTAAATCCGTATTAAATGCACCAGAATCTAATAAAATAGACAGCATAATTAAAAAAAAGAAAAATGAAAAAATACTTTAACCCAATGAACTTACTATAAAACTAAACAAAGCACAATACTCATTTAACAAGAGCCATGTGCTATCGCACAGACGCAGCTCGTGTCTATAATCACACTCGTCTAGCAGGATCAAACTCCCCCTGAGAGGCGATATTGTATAATGAGAGACGTAATACGCGACTCACTCTGAGATATATGATTGTAATCCACCGAATTAAGACTCCCACTCACTCTTGTTTTATACAATAACTCCATATTGAATTCTTCTTCTCATTGAGACAGTTCTACTTTAATCTGGCTTTCTCTCTCACACTCGTAAAACCAATTTTTCCTTAACATTTACCTAGATCATGCACCCGAGATGCCTTCATCCGGAGAGAATCAAATCATAATCTAAGCCCCATCCCCGAGTACATTAAGATCCTGGCTCACACATATATGGACTTAGAGCGATAATTTATTTATATCTATAAGTCATTTAATTTTCTCCACTTAATTTTGTAATCTGCATAGGTATTTGGTCACAAATCTTCTGGGGAATACGTGATACTACAATATATGTGTACTCATGTATTTGATTCTTTATCTGAACATTTTACTGAGAGCGAGCATGACAGTTTGAGGTATCCTCAGGATTATTTGCTACTAGTGTAGCTAGTCTAAAGGGTAAAGAAGATTAAATAAAAAAGAAAATATAATAATGGTGAATAAATATATTCAAATATAAACAATTCACATAATACACACACACACAACCATACCATCACTACATAAACCACACATCAACTAACACAATCACACAGCACCTAAACTACACACAACACATTTAAACAACACATCAACATATAACAACAACACACACACAGTAACGATTAAAATATTTACTATAAAAAATATGAGAAATAGTTTAATAAAAAAAAAAAGAGCTTTTCGCACTCATTATATTATGATTACGCCTATAATATAGTCTATATGTGTATGCTTGTAATTGATGCTAATGTATATTGATTTAAAATCAGACATTTAATTATATCTCTTATAACAGTGCAGCTTATATATGTATTCAAAATTAAATCTTTTCATTTAATACTACAGGCGTATTAAAAATACCTTAAGTTACAGAATATTAAATCAGACTTTGTACTAATACCAAAAAATATTATCTAAATTATAGTTTTCTCTATAATATAATATAATATTAATAATTAAGTTTAGTAACTTATATTGAATTTAATAATTTATAATTATATCATTATACTATATTAATATAATACATAATATTTACAATTATTATCAAATTCATACCCTATATATCATAATTATATATACCTATTAAATAACTATACATTCATAATATATATTTAAACTTTAATAATATATATATATAACTTTATATATATACATAATATATTATAATATCAATTATATTAATATAATTAATATCAATTAATTATAACTTATATATATATTCTATTAACATATTATAACCTAACTGATATATATATATATACATTAATACTTATTATAAATATATTATATAAAAATATTATATATACTCATACCTATAATAGGTTAATATCCTCAACATAAAGATAAATCTTTAATATATTCCATTAATATACCATGGTTATATATACATTACAATTCAAATTATAGAAATTTAAAATTAGCAAAGATATGATATTATTTATAATGTAAAGCTGTTTCACTAAATACTTGTCTCTTATTATCACTTAAGTAAATTTACAATATAGCATAATAGACATACTAACTTCACCTAATAACTCGAAGAACTGATTCAAGTACACAATTACCAAACAACTAGATTTAAAAGTTATCTATTGAAATTATGCGGTGACTTTAATCTTACCTTCTATGAAAAAATATAAGAAATAATAATAAGTCCAAAATTAAAATAAACGGTGGAGAATTTATTCTACTTCACCATACTGCCCTTATAACTATATACCAAATCTTTTTTAATTAATACTTAATACTTTATAAATAATATTTAAAATATAGTTATTATATAATAAGTATATTATATAGTATATTATAATTATGTATTATAATTATAGTATAGGTCAACTCCCTACTACATCTCTCATCTAATATAAATATCTTATATATTCAAATAATATTATATAATACTACAGTTTAAATATATATAATTAATACTATATATGCGAGATGTGTTTGTAGTAGTGATCGGATGATAGTGTGTGTGTGAGTAGTGTGGATAAATAAAAAATTGCTTAAATTTTTTATTTTGACTTTTCATTTATGGATTAGCTTATCTAACAATAGAGTATTTTCAAGGTGCAACAAGAGAATATAAATTAAACACTTACACCACACACTCACACACACAAGAACATAACACACCACACAGACATATCAACAATTCAATATATATTAATATTAGTTAGTATATATATAGGATCTAATCATTAATATTCATCATGGTTGTATATATTAATAAAAATATTAACCGATATCAAAAGTAATAGTCATTTATAAGATATTTTTACTTGCTGTCAGTGAACGTCATATATATAAAAATCTGATATAAATACAAACACCATATATTCGTAGCAATTTTATAGTATAGTTCAATCATATAAATTAGTTTGAATAGAATAATATGTGCAAAAATAATCAATTAAACTTAATTCATAATATAATAATAACATAAATAATATAATATTATTAAATATTACTAATTAATAACAATAATAATGAGATAATTATATAATTATAATTAATAATTAAACTTAATATCCTATTGAATGAATAAAATTTGGTAACTATCTCTCTCGAAAAATGACAACTTGATAATCGATTTTTTTCACAGTTATCAATGATTCGATTTTATATAAGTTTTATTTTTGTCTTTTCAATACTAATACCATTTTTTTATTTTATTAAACTATACCAATAGTTAATATCGACCTGATGATCGAGGAAATGAGTCATTGTCCTGCTCATAGCCTCACTACGGCAGATGGTGGGGTACGTACTGAGGGGACTTAGTCCCCCCCTCTGTTTTGCACACTAAGTCAATGACTTTGTGAACACTTAAATAAATTAAATTTGTTTTTAATGATAAAATATTAAATGAAATAATTAAAATATAAAATGGTGGAATATAATGATAATATGATAATGATATGATAATGATTAACTCTCAATGTATCTCGATACCTTTCGTAATAATATTTGAGATAGTTATTTGTCGTAAATAATGTGACACTGTATAGACTCATAATGAGTTCACGAGTTAACTGATATCGTGCAGATATTTTTATACGATTGATACTAGTGTAAATTTTATTAATAGTAACTTCATATTTTAATAGGGAGTTTAGTATAATTACATAATATTTATACGAATTATTTAAATTAGATAAAGTATATATCAAATATAATTAAATAATAATATAATAATTTAATTAAATTATAGATTATAAATAATCTTAAATATATTATATAATTATAATACTAAATTTATATATATATAATTATAATAATTACTTATAATAATTATATTATAATAATTTATATAAGTTATATTATCTATATAAATAAATTATATATATAATCATATATATAAAAATTATAATAATGATATATAATTAAATTATATATATATATATTAAATAATGTTAAATTATGTAATTGTATATATAGTAATTTGTAAATATGTAATTAGTAAATTTAAGTAATAATTGTGATTGTAAATATGTATAAATTAGTATAATTATTAATATCAATATATATATATTATAGAATTATAATTATAATTATTATTAAATTATATTTAAAATTAATCAATAATTTTATATAATTAATAATAATTAATAATAATATAATTATTATAATTAAATAATTAAATTAAATTAATATATAAAATAATAAATAATAATATTATAATAAATAATAATAACTTAATAATAATTAATATCAATTTTATATATTATATTTGCTCGTTTTTAAATATATGACTAATATTTTCGATAATATTAAATAATCTACGGGTAACTCATGTACAAATTTCAGTGTGGATTTCAGACGGTATTAATGATGTAGATTTTTTCATTTATGATATAAATATATATAGAGTATAACAAGTTGGTTTAGTATCTGCCTCGTGAGAAAATTATATTTCGAGTACTAATTAGTAGTACGCCTAAAATTTGTTCTAAGTAATATATATTAGAATGAAGATAAACTCTGATATTATATGAAAGACTCTAGAACTCGACTCACATATGACATGCGAATAAGGACTATCCAACATTCTCAATGTATATACCCAAGTTTTAATTTATCTACTAATAATCTCATCTCAAATCACTTACTCTCTAACTCGAAATAAAACTGCTTACAGGTAAAAAATGAACATGATAGCAGTGGCTGGATGCTCGGTCCAATATTATATACGCATCGGAAAATGTTAATATAAAAAAAAAAATAATAATATAAAATAAAAAAAAAAAAAAAAAAAATCTTCACTCACATAAACTAAAATATATATTATTTTTTTTTTTTTTTTATTACTAAAGAATAACCCCTAAATGAGTTTAATACCAGCATACGATGGCAGGAGTAGTATAGTCTTACTCGGCCTTCCTCGGGAAACTACGTATAGGTAGGACTATAATTCCCCTTCATCTGAGGGTAGGGATCTCTACTCGTAGAACTCACCGCTCTTTGGTATTTGGTGTCCGCGGGGTTATCCTTCTCGTGCCCCTTCCCTCTTAACGTGATATGTGAGAAAATCGTCACCACTCTACTTGATCCGTAATAATATTACGGCTATCATGGAGCCCTACGTAACATTGAGACGTGAGTTCACAAAGCAATGTAATAGTTATACATAAGAAATAACGATCCTATTTTTAAGTAGTGAATAAACTATTATCCCCTGCTCCCCAAAAAAATAGCCGAGTTATTATTTATAATTTATTATTATATTATAAATACTTAGTTTTTCTCTCACAGTTTCCTATACTAAATATTTTATCTGACGAGTCCTCACACAACTGAGATATTCCTCATTCGTCGTGATTAAGCTATTGGTAGTTTTGAGCACTCTTTATTTTTTTATATTTATCTGTTTAATTTTTATTTTTATTTTTACTCATTTTTCCGCTACTTAAAAATATGGGACCAGCATTTTACACATACTCATAATGTATTCGCTCATTTTCCCTGTAAGCTCTTAATTTTAGTTATTTGAGATATCTGATTTTTAAAATTATATATATTGCTGTTAAATGAAATACATTAATTGATTTATACTAGTATTATATATTATATATATTATTAATTACTATATATTAGATATATTTATATATTAATATATTAATATATGATTATATTATATATTTATAGTTACATCATATTATATATATATATAATATATAATTATATATAATATAATATATATTGATATTAGATAAAGAGAGAAAGTATTTTCTTTCATTAGTTGCATAATCGAGATTTCATTCATGATATCACTGTTTCCAGTCTTTTTAAATATATAATGTTGACTATTATCGATCAAAAATATTCAATTATTATACTTTTTTGCCTTTTTTACTATTTTATTACTTTATTTTAGAGCTATTATTATTCATTTATTCTCTATTTTCTATGTGACTTTTTTTTGTCTCTATTCAATTGTGTCGATGTCTCTCTGCTTAGCATTATGTATGTACGCTGTAATCTAACGCTATCTCTCTTGAAAATCTCAAAATAACTATATATTAGAAGTTTCAAGCACTATTGTACAGCACACTCAGAAAATAAATGACTAGCTTTACAGCAATACATGTCTCTTCATTACTGCGCTTCTTTAGTTGTAACAAACTCTAGTCTAGAGGCCAGGTAAATATTACCCGTCCTAGTAAGCTTCATGGACCGCGACGGTTCCTCACTATATGGTACATCTTACTTAGTCCAATTGATGTATAGGGCTCATCTCTTAGTCCAGTGAGAGTGAGCGATACAATTCCAGATTAACCTCTATCACTCAATTGTTTATCTTATTTATAAATACCCCTACCCTCCCCCCGCCCTAAATTTACACTTCCTATTACGCACCTGTTACTTCTTACGCCTAATTCTTTGCCAAACTCACAATTTCTCTCTTCCTAGATTATCCTCTTTT
Organism: Trachelipus rathkii; assembly: GCA_015478945.1. Taxonomy (NCBI): domain Eukaryota; kingdom Metazoa; phylum Arthropoda; class Malacostraca; order Isopoda; family Trachelipodidae; genus Trachelipus; species Trachelipus rathkii. Next base: position 2,955 of record JABUQX010033767.1, on the reverse strand, counting down.
AGTTTCTTGTAAATTCACACTTTTTTTCTTCCTGTCTTACCCCAGGTCGCGTCTCATAATTTACTACCAGGCACAGCTAACCATGTAATACATTAAGCTTATAACCTAACTAACAGAGTTATTACTCAAATGTACTGGATAGTCATCACCTCGCCTACCATATATGTCTCCAGAAAGGTGATTCCACAGTTGGTCAAACGTTTCTGCATTAGTCACAAGAAACATTTGAACTTATTAGCAGCTAGATTAGGCACAAAGCTTACGTGTACTGCGCGCGTTTACATATGATTGTTTATTTTTATTATAATAGTATATGATACTGTATGTTATCTAGTTCGTAATATAGAGAAGAAATGATTTATATAGTAATATTGATTGATTATTTATTTTAAAAATGTACTCAATCACGTGAGTCCCCTCTAAATTTTCATACCTTCAACACCACTTATTCTCGTCATATGTTAATGTTTTACCGAAGTGAAACTATTTAGATCACACAAATTAAGTAAATGATACGTCAAGTCATCAACATTACACGAGTTATTTCATTACATACACTAATATCACATATTCCATCAGCTACACATATCACTCCGTTACCCCTACCCCTTTATTTTTCTCTTCCCCCACTCCAATCTCTTATACCCATCACCTAACCTACTTAAGTTGCTTATCACTTGTCACCCTTAACCCCCCTTACTCTAAGTTGCCATTGACTAATATACTAATCTATTTATTAACTCTCTCTCTCTCTTGCCTCTGCATCACACACACACTAACACATACACACATACTCACACACATTCATAACACACACACACACACATGGTTTCCGCGCGCGCCCGTATTGTTATTTTTCTCCCTCTCTCTCGACTTGTCCCGCCGTCCTTATCGCTCTAACCGGTATGTCCCAGCTTCCCTACCCCGCCTCCGAGCCTCTGTACCTCTGTCCTCTCATACATCAGCCCACCCCCTGGATTTGTATATTACTCTTTGGCGTTCTTCTGATTCGACTAGTTTACATTGTAGGGTATGGTGGTTTATACTACTCCTCATATTCTCCTCCACTCTTATAGTTCACTACTCCAATACCTCTTGTTATTATATATATATTAATAAATTTGGACAGGATGGACCGTGAATTCCCACGTCCTTTTCAGGCTGTGACTATCATTAAGTTGTCGGCCATAGGTAAGTGGTATGAGGATCTTATCTGACCGTGCTAATAGGCTCTACCAGTTCCCTTAATCTGAACATAATGTTATTATAATAGAAAATATTGAGTTTCGAAATGCTATTGATATATTAAATATATAAAATTAATAGCATGTGTAATAAAATTTACTCAATTCCCATACAATCAGCTCTGTTTAGAGGGTCTCTCAAAAGTCGGTAAACGTGTCAGATTTTCGATAGCATTTGATGCACACAGGGTGTGTGGTGTTTAGTTAAATGGCTTAAATCGAAAGAATAAGTTAACATACCTTTTCAGTTCAACGGTTAATGTGCTCACTCTGTACGGTCACGATATTACTGTCTGATAGTGTTACGACAGGCTTGTGGAGATAAGACACAAGGTAGTTTTTTCTCTTGAGACAAAAGTATAACTCTGTTATGATTATAAGACTTTGAATTTGTATGTATAGGTATTGAGGAGCTACGTTCTATCATAAGTCTGGATATATGATTAGTGAGAGGTATTTAGTTATAATAGGTATTTAAGTATAGGATAGGTACACGGACTTATTATTATTATTTATCTTATATACGTTCTTATAAGTGAGTGATTATGGTAACTTTTCTCTACATATTAAAAATATAATAAAGATCAGAGATAATAAATTATTTCAGAGCTACCAATAGATCGAAAAGTAATAATTATTATATACCTAAACTATATGAATCTACTTTGCCGTTACTAACTATAATTATAATAAAACTCAAAAAAGTTTTATACACCATATAATCTGATAAATAATAAAAATTATTACCAAGTAACTGAAAAATATACCATTAAAAATATCTTATGTAAACAGTTAAGTATTAAAAAAAGTAAAAATCATATGTGATATTTAATAATGAAACATTTATTCCATACCTCATTAAAGTAATTTATTTGATAAACTACGATAAGTCATAGATAAGAAAACACGTTATGTAATTTTGAAATAAAAAAACAAACTGTTATCCTTTTCTCCTAAATAGATTTTACCTAACAAAATTACAGGTAGGAAAATGGCTTCAATTTATACGTCATATATATTATATCTAAACTCTGTTATAGTTTGACAGAAAATTTATATAACTCGTATGTATATTAATATAATATTACATATTATAATGTAGTTAATTAAAATTATAATGTTGATCTCATTAGCACTATCAATTTCACTTCATCTTATATTTTAATTTTAAATTAACAATATATGAATCCATTCTATATTTTATAATAATATTTTTTCATTAATGGATATTTGATTTTCAATATAGTTAAATTTTGAATATACGTATATGTATGTGTATGTAGCATATTTTTGAGCGAATTTTTGAAGAGGAGAGCAGAGAGATAGATTGAGATGAGAAGGATAATTAGAGAGAGAGAGATGAATGAATATAATAGATATATATATAGAGAAAGAGAGAAGAGAAGAGAGAGAGAGGGACTTTATTAAACCGGTTGTGCAATAAAAGAAATTTAAAAGGATAGTAGTGATCGGAACGCTGGAAAAAGGCTTAATATCATTCTAAATTTACGGAGAACAGAGAAAAAGACACAAAACTTTCTATTGTAAATGGTGAATTTTGAAAAATATGTGAATAATTGCAATATACAAAAAGAAGAAAGAAAATTTTATATACATTTTTCATGAGGCTTTACAAGCCTGAAGACTAGATATGAGAAATGGAGTTAAACTTAACGCGCAATTTATTTCAGTTTTAAAATTTGTGTATTTC
>JABUQX010033766.1:37500-40919 GCA_015478945.1 Trachelipus rathkii | reverse complement strand
ATTATCTCGATCTCGGGATCGTGACTCTTGGTCCGTTGTTGTTCTTCATATTGCCTTTCGACAGTCCAATGAAAGCAATCAAGATGGCAAAACTCTTTTGTATCCACCGAAGTTTGGAGTTTTCCAATTTCATGATTCTATCTTCTCAAACAGCCTTGGATCATTCCTCGTATTCCATTCCTTGGCACCAGAAGAAGCGGCTACTTTGCTGGCTAAACGTCTAGATTTATTGTGGCATAATCCTGATCTCGACTCTGATGGAGAATTGGGATTCACTCGAATGAACTGGACTGGGGACCTCCTTGTGGAGAAAAAGAGTGGAAGCAGTCACTTGCAACTTCCTCTTGGTTAAGAACTATTAGAGAGTTTCATAATTCTTTTCTTCACTGCACGATATTTCTAGAGCGAGAGAAGAAAGCAGTATCATGATTAAACCGTTTCTCAGTCTACTAAACCGATTTCTCATGGTTTTGAAGTTCCTTTCCCCTTCTCTTTATTTTCTCAGGTACAACTTCATTTGCACTCACCTTTCATCTTGATATTTCAACGGAGTGGTCCAGCTATTTCAGATGACGCCTCAGTTGAGACGCTTTCTCTTCTTTCAACTTCCTTTCATATTCTCCTTCCACTGGTGTACCTGCGAACACTTCCCCAACTACATTACTATTAACACCCTCAGCATCACTGCCGACTCCAACTTATTGTCCATTAAACTGGCTCCCAAAACAGCTGTAATGGAGATTCTTTGAATTTGCGGCAATGGAGATATCCCATGTCAAATTTCCACGTCTTTACTATCTTTTGTAGCCAGTTCAGTTTCATGATTTTTTCGGCGACGAGAGTCTCATTCGCACAATCAATTTTATCATTATTTTTTTTAAGAGCTTTTCAGCTTCATAATACAACTTCGACAATGGTGTGTCCACTTCGTATAATTTATCATTATTATTTACCAAGCAGCATTTTCAGCTTCATAAATAACTTCGACAATGGATGTGTCAACGTCGGTTATCATTTTTATTTTCAATAGCATTTTCTGCTTCACAAGTAACCTCAACAATGGATGTATCCTTGTCGGTATTAATTTTATCATCATTTTCGTAACCTAATTGTCTCCGGACCTAGCGCGCTGGGGATATTTCCCAATGTTAAATAAGCATCTTCAGACATAAGCTCGACGTACCCCGTATAAAACGAGTCGCGAATCCAAATTTTGCTATCAGTGGGCCGTCCTAAGGGTGTTATCAATCAAAAGCATTTTTCTGATCTTGCCTGTGAATTGATGGTTTTTCACGAACTTCTTCTTCAATCCCGCCACTACACCCTGTATCACTAAGTACTGATACATCAACGCCATTTATATAACATTTGTTACGGGCATGAAGAATAGTCTGACATTTGAATCATCACATACATGACGTATAACGGGGCTTGATTTTCCATTGACGATGCGAACCATGCCCGTCCATTACCCATTTTGCTCACGTCAACGCACTCATTCGTCATCCACAATTTGACATGCCGCGGCAAAGAATCCCTTTTGTTAATAGGATTATCATTGAACGCAGCATTGTTGTATTCTTGTCTTGCGGGCGTGCCATCTTTTCTCCGCTGTTTTGTTATCGAGGTTAAACCTATTATCATAATAAATGCCGATTACGTGGGAATCTGTTGTTTTCCATTTGCAGAATAACAAGCCCGATGGAATCGTGGCCGCTTTTGTGGAATATTCCACAAACTTTGGTGTTGAGTGGATAATATATGACGTTGTTATCTCCTCATCAAAACAATATTCCGCAGATGCACATAAGGTTCAACTCTTCCCTTTTGAACAAAGGTTCTTACCCCTTGCTGGAAGAAATCTATCAGCGCGAAAGCGATGTCGTTTAAACTAGAGAGTCCTACCTCTCATAGATGAACAGCTAAGTCTTTTGGGCAACAGGTGAGAAATTGATCAACTACTATAAGATCGGTTAAACCTTGAAAGTCTTGGTTGAAACTTGAGAGTTCGCACCACCTTGACAGATACGATTAATTCGATTCCAGTAATTGTAAGACCCTCATCTGCTATGGCGTGACTTCCTTGAACTAGCCCTATAACCATCTTCCGTCATGTTAAATGAACTAAGGAGGGCTTCCTGTAAGCTGGAAAAATATAGCTAAGTGGGTGAGTGTGTGAGAGAGTGCACGTCAGTAAAAACACGCACTAAATAAACGAGGCCATAAACTGCGATCCCAATTTTGAAGATGTCGCATAGCTCTCAAAACGTTGGATGTATGCGGTCCATTTTCGTCCCTTATTCACCGAACGGGCCATCATCGGACCTTAACATTGTCGATGGCGAGACATTGCTGAATGGACGACGATTGAGACTGATTGACAGTCGTATATTTTTCCACTTCAAAGTTCGTGTGCGGCGGCTTTCTTCAGCTTTCCTGCGTCTTCTTCTTTTGCAGCTTGAGCATTCCTTCAGCTTCTCTTTCTTGTGTGAGCTTCCCTTCTTAAGTTGAGCATTCCTTTCAGCTTCCTCTTTCTTAAGTGAGCATCCTTCAGCTCTTCTAATTCAGCAATCCTCTCTTCTTTATAGGCCTTCTCTCTTTCTTTTATGAATTCGAGATACTCTCTGCTTTTTAGCTAATTCTTTTTGCCATCTTGGCACCAGCATTGGCTAGTCCATTGTAATGTTGACAAAGTGGAAACCGTGAAGAAATAAAAGAATGTGGAGTATCTGAATCCAGCAAATGTGATGAAGAAAAATAATGTTAGTTATATTCCTTCTCGACAAGCCATCCCAAAACGTGTTCGAGATATTTATTTAGGTAGGACAACGCGGGTTCCAGTATCAATAAATAGTTTGTTGCTTAGGGTTTAACTACTTTAAATAAATGCTTTTAAAACCTTTGCTGAATTATGCAGGTCCAAACTTCAACAAGGAATAATCAAAAAGGTTCTGGAAGCTGTGAAGGTTTACAAAACAGTCAAGATAAAAAACATGATTTTCCCAAAAATCATACTTAAAAGAAAATCCCAAACACAAGTTTCAAGAACGATAGTACGAAACGCAAAAAGCCCTTATCATAAAATCTCTGCCTTTTATAGTCTTTGGCAGTATCTTAAATATAGCAATTAACTAAAATAATAATATCAATTCTTAACTTGATAAGTCTAAAATTAATTACTCTTCCATATGTATTACAAGTTAAATATTTTATAGCAAATACTCAATTTTCCAAAATAAATCTTCTTTATAAATAATAAAATTGAGTGAATTATGAAATATTATAACCTTATAAATAATATTAATAGCGAAATCCAATAATAATAGTCCTTTCCAAAAATTAAATAACTAAACTAGTGAATCCTCACAATTGAGAAACCATGGCCTTCAGGCAAGATAACTTGACCACATATGAATATA
>JABUQX010033766.1:17500-35000 GCA_015478945.1 Trachelipus rathkii | reverse complement strand
ATTATATATATATATCATATATTATATATATATATAGATATAGTATATATATATATATATATATTAAATATATATTATATATAGTATTATATGATATTAATATATATATATATATATATAAATATATATATTAATATATATATATATAATATAATAAGTATATAAATATATAATATAATATATACATAATAAAATATATTCATATAATAATATTATATATATAATATATATATTAAAATAATATAATATATATTAAATATATATATATTATATATATATATAGTATATATATAATATGATACTAATATATATAATTATTTATAATAAATAATTATATTATACTATATATTATATAATAATTATATATTAATCTATATAAGATATTATATATATATAATAGTATATATATATAATAATAGTATATAATATATATATATATAATATATATATAATATAAATCTATATATATAATATATATATTATATAAATATATATATTAATATATATATATATATATATATATATATATTATAAATATTTATAAAGTATTATTATATCCACTGATTGTATTAAATCTATCTTTCTTATATAAGTTTACGCTAGTCATAAAGGTGTATAGTGATATATATAGATAGAAATATATAGAGGTTTAGTATATGTATATTTATATGGATATACTAAGATATATATATATATATATATTATATATAATTTAGTCTGCAATTTGAGTCTAGGTCACCTAGTATATCATATATTCCATATGGCTAATCACCTTATAATATATATATATATTATATATATATAGGTAGTATAATAAATTATTATATATAATGTTATGTTTGATATATATATATATGTTTGGAAGCTCATCACAAGAAGCCTATATATATAATTATAATTAGTAATATAATAACCTTTAAAGAGGAGTCAGAGATGGAATATATGCATTTAGCAGAAAATTTGAAAGGTTTGCAGAATAGTGAAAGTAAATATAGTATGGTTTATCCGAAAACATGTCATTCAGAGAAGATTAAAAGAAGTACTTTTGGAATTGCTTTTAAGGAGTCTTTAAGGTTTGAAATTTCATATCTAGTAAAGAAAATATTTATAAATAACATTAAAATTTCCAAAATTTGAGTAAAAGTATAAAAAAAGTATCAGAAGTATTATACGACAACTTTCAGAGAAAGGCATTTTCAGCGTATTGTATAATATTTAATAAAAAAGATAAATAAATTTTGTAGCTCTAAAATACTATAGGAAAGTGAAGTGCTGCAGACAGAATACATAGGAAGCAGATTCTTATTTACTTCTGAAACTGATATGCATGGGGCTGAAAAAACCCCCTTCTATCATTTGTTTCTTTCGTGGAATAGTTGTTATATTCCACCAATATGCAGCTATGCGAATTATGTGATGCATTAAGTTATATTAAAATTATTATAAATATATAAATATATATATATATATTATAATATATATATATATTATATATTATAATATATATTATAACATATATAATAATAATATTATTACCACATGTATAGATAATGTAGATATATATATCCACATTTGCATTAAGATCATCCATAATTATTTTGTGGTAATTTTCTTGAAGGCGTTCGAAGGCAAGCATCTCAAAGACGTGTTCCAGTTTGTCTTCCTTTATTCTTTCTTCTTTCACGTTATGTGTTTTATTTTGGATATCAAATTTCTTCGGCCTTAAAGTACAAGTTATTCATATTGGATTAAAGTTTATTTTAATTATGTTTATTTATTTTATTATTTTTATTATCAATCATTTATCATAATAAGTTATGCTTTAACTAGAATATCTCCAATTAAAAAAGATCCATAAAATTAAATAAATACATGTTTAAGTTCTTTATCCATATTATTGTTTATGTACATAATTACATTCCTCTCATTTTAACAATTTGCAGTCTTCTAAGTTTTTTTACCTATAAAAAATATATTAAAATCATTACATTTATTTAACATTAGATTTTATAATTAATCGTATACAAATATATTAGTACAATATTATCTCTAAATATGTCACACCAATATATAAATATTTTCATTGAATTTTACCTTTGCTGTTCTATTGGATAATAGGGCGCCAAACTTGGTCGTTTTTGGAGGCAAAGTGAATTAGCAAAAATTACCTTTCAGTTTTATCACTTTATCATCTGGACTAGTTGTTTTCTTGATAAAAAGTATGGAAACGTTCCTCCCCAATTATCAATTTCAAATTCTTCCACCAGACACAAGTGTTATTACTGTATTTTATAACTATGCAAAGATAATATATAATTATATTCATTAGCGTATTAAAATATGCAACAATTTATACTAAATATTATCTTACAAAGAAATTTCCGTTGCGAATATTATTTTTCATTGAAATATTGAAAGAAATTTAATCAATTAAACTTATATTTATATTTAAAATATTATTAAATATATATATGTAGATTAAAAAATATAATATTATATATAATGATAAATTAATAATAATATATATAATATTATAAATACTACATGTTACTCTCTACTATCTCCTCTCTCTCTCTTCAATAATATATTTAATATAATATTTATTTAATATTATGTTAATATAATTACTAGATGTGTTATAATATTTTATAATATAAATTTATACTTAATCATACAAGTGTTTACTTTTGGAATTATATTATTATATATAATATAATAATATAGTAATTTATATATATTAATATCTAATTATGAGATGAATAATAGATATATACAGATATAATTCAATATACACATCATAATATACTGTTATCAAGTAACTAATATATATAATATATATAACTAAAATACAGGAAAATATACAGTTCAGTAACTACGGTATATATAGATATATTAATATATAATAGTGATTTATATAAATAGATAATATATATATATATATATATTATATAAATATCTATACTAATATATAACATCATATAATATAATATAATTCACATTGCATATCTTATAATAATAATAATATATAATTTATATATATACATAATACTTAAAATTATATATATATATAATATAGTCTATTAAGAATTACAGAGTCATAAATCATATATAAATAAACTTATATAGATATATATTATATAATATTAATATAGATATTATAGATAATATATAATATATTATGTTAATATATAATATATATTATAGTATCTATATATATTATATATATAATGGAATATAGTATAATATTATATATAGTATATAATATTTAATTATATATATATATTAAGATTATAATAATATATTTAATATCAATATATATATATTATATAATATAATTGATATCATAATTTATATTATCTTATTGATATTTCGCGATATGTAAATGATTTATTCATGTAATAATACGTAACTGCTGCTAGTGTGGCTAGCCTATTTTCACCTTTTGTTTATTAGTACCGTGAACCTTCAAATTTTTTACTATACCGATAATTAACTATATAATATAATAAAATTATTAGTATATATAAGATATTAATTACACGTTTGTTTGTTCATGTAATACTGTTAGTATAATAATATATTAAGCTATAGTATAATAATACTATATATAATATACTAATTAACTATTATAGTATAATATATATTAATATATAATCAATTATAATATAAATTATATATAATAAATATAATATATATATTAATATAATATAATATTATATATTAATATATATCATATATTAATATATAATATAATATTATATATATTAAATATGTTTGTTTTGCGTCTATACCTATATATATTTATTTTATCATATTTAATTAGGACATTATTTTAATAACATATATATTTCATTTAAATAGAACTATCAACAGTTCTCTGCATGTGCGCTGAGGCTATACTGAGCTTATTTACTGTTGCGAGATGTGATAATAGCAGTTAACAGCCAATATATACCTAATCAATTCACAGAAGAGAGAAACTAAATAGGAATAGATCAGTAGCCGGATTTTCAGCCCCTTGAATACGCTGGGGAAGAAAATTTAAATAATAATTATAGACGACGCAAGTTCTAGTCTAGACTCATAATTATCGTTCGCAGTAACTGACGCAGGCGAGCGTGAGAGTGAAATGAAACCTATTATTTTACTTTTCATAGCCTGAATACGGTATTATTTACACATAATTATATTATAATTAATTAGTTTCTAATAAATAAATAATAATAAATAATATATATAAATAATAATGTATAGATTAAAATAGAATATTTAAGGTAACTAATAATATTAATAATACATAGAAGTGCACAAAATCTAGGTATTATTTATATATTATAATATATAATTTAAAAAATTAACTTTTAATTAATAAACAATTAAGTAATTAAAATAATATATATATACTCTATAAATTATTAGTAAATATATTATAAATAATAAATTATAAGTTAACTTTTAATTATCTCAATTAAGAAACATTTTCTTTTAAATTTACATTTCTAATAAACTTTATATATTATTACTCTAGAAATAATTATATTACATAAGAGAAAATTTTCGATGGATAAGGCCATAAATTAAAGGAAGATAAATATACATTCTCAAGTGTACGAAAAATGAAGTCATCTAGATAAGAATTAGGAAAATAGTGATATTATCGTTAATCTTGCCTTTTCGCATACTCAACTATAGGAAGCCTAACCAAAGTGTGCAGATAAATGGGAATTAAAATATAATAATGTAAAATCACTCAATATTTTTTTTCTTGCTGTCATAATACCCTATATAACGTTCTATAATTTCTACTAATTAATGAGTAAATTATCTTACACTTAATATGTAGTCTCAAATGTCCAGTTAAATTCGTTCTATACTTGCGATGCTCGATTTGGTTATGAAGAGAGATAGACTTACTATTATGAAAAAACATTATTTAATATTATTGTTACTATCGTTTTTCAGTATTATGTGAAATATTTTATTCGACTAAATTCACTTTCAATATTCCTCTCTGATATATCCAGTCGTTTCCTTAATTACCTAAACTCTGGTTTAATTTATTTAGACACTTTTCTATTTAAACACCATCTTCATTATATCATGCCACAGCACACACATCATTTAATATAATACACTTTCATGATAAAAATAGACATTTAGATGTCATTATGTTGGTTAATAAGGTTGTCCTTATAATAGTCATTCGGTAATCACAGTTTCAATAATTAAATGACTAGTAATGTCTAAGATATACTAGTGGTAACATAAACGTATCGAAATAAGAGGTAAAGTGATCTACGATGAGTCACTAATATATTTACGCTCCTTTCTTTCATGTACCATTAATTTGTGACGTATGCATCGTATCACAGACAGATAAAATCACACCTTAGATAGCATCATGATGATACCAGCGTACGAGGACTCTCATCATATTATGGATATATCTGATCTAAATGTAAGTAGTTAGTCATCCACTGGCCCAGGTGTGACCTCACACATGCCATTACTAAATAATCCTCCGCCTTTCCCTCAGATCATGAACCTATCTCTGCCATGCTGTCTCAACTCACATTTCTACGTCCTTCAGAAACATATTCGTATTCACTCGATATCAAAATCATTCTATATTCTGTCGTCCTCCCATGTCGGTCTATGGTTCGCCAACCTCATCATAAACTTAATACATCTATTTATACAACGGCATAATCTTTTCACTTTTACACACTGACAAACCATCATCTAGATACATCCAAATACAGAGATCTACTTTTTTAATTATCCTCTACACATTTCTATACTATTCATTCCCATCCACAAATCGTGTACATTTGATATACGCTTCTATTATTCACAAACTAAGCAATACCGAGTTGTTATCTATTGCTTTTCACCTCAAAGGCCATATCACCATAAAAGAAATGGTCATCATATCAGTTAACCATATTCTTGCAATTATGAATCTAATTCAGTAAGCTTTATCATACTCGATTCTAGTCTTATCTTACACATCATATAAAGTTGCAGTACAAGAATAAAATTGATTAGCAATGGATACCTATAAAATCTATACACTTTATTAATCTGTTGATGTATGAACGGTACTTATAGACTAAAGTCACACTGGATTTACTAAGACTTCAATACGAAATCAAACTATTCATTAGCATCTCAGAGCCACTACTATCGCTCACAGTGATACACTATATTACTAACGATTATATTCTATATTGATCTTCATACGAACATAACTAACCAACTTATAGACATAGTGATGCCGTCCACTAGTCAATTCTATACACGCGAAAAATATAACATCGATAGATCTATTTATAAACCATAATGTTTCATACCTAAAGACTGCCATCACTGCATTATATTACATATCATAACGCCACTATTGAAGGGACGGTAACTTTCTAAAATACGGACTAATATACACCACGAATTAAAACAATTTCCTATTTTCTATTACTAAAATTATTTTAAGAGATAATATGGATAATTTCTGTTATAAAAATGAATTATTTGTTTTATGTTTTGAGACTGTACAAAAGATATGTCATACAAGTTACTCATAAATAAGTATATCTCTTATACAGGAATACATAACGTTTAACCATCTGTTATATATATGAAAAAAGATTATACTTGCCTATTACAAATGTAAGGAACTTTCTTAGAACAACCTAACATTCACTTCAATATGCGTATAGGCATACATTTTTAACTGGAAAACTGATCACCAAAGAAAAAATTTAAATATCAAGTTAATATCTTATGATAGTAACAATAAATTAAAATATTTATACACATAGGATAATCTACTCTTGTATTTGCAACAAACTTGAAATCAAATAATTAGCAAAAATGAACACTTATGTCATGTTATTTTTAAGTTTTTTCACCTTGAACTTTATTGACTGAAATAAAAATAAGTAGCTAAACGATGGAAAAAAATGTAAGTGCTAACAAATTGGAACAACTATTCGTAGAACCAACTAACATTTATCAACTTTGTTATTTTCACCTATAACTTTACTAACTGAGGAACTATCTTTGAGATTTTTCTAAAATGTATGGTAAATAGGTGTAAAATTGTCCATTAATGTTAGCAAATCTTTCTTTTTCTCTCCTACAGTCTTCTTCCTTGTGAATACAGCTCTTCAAACTTGCAGCAACTCACAGCATTACTAGTTCTTATTTTTCAAATCTATGACTGCAAAGAGAGCATCAGGATTATTTGAGTACTTGAAGTATATTATGAAAGAGTGATTCTTGTGGAATGAAAGCTACTGGATTTTTATTTTTGTACCATTTGTTTCTACCTTTCCTCAATGTTCTTACAATGTTATTCTGTTTTGGTTGACTCAAAATTGTCACTTTTCATTTCAACTTTCTCGAATGGTAAATGTTTCATTACCACCAGAACTGCATCTTTCCATTGAGCTGGTATATAAATGTTGGGAAAATACTTTTTCAGGGGAGTTATTGTAGCTTCTTCTGGTTTATATGGTGCCTGTAGAATTATCTTCTTCCAAAGTTACACTTACAAGTTCTGAAGAACCACTTTCATCCTCTTAACACATTCTGAATCAGAATTTTGGAAAATCAGCATCACTGAATCTGAATGAATCTAAAAATGTAATACAAAAAGCTTACTTGAAAATAATCGTAAGACATTTTTATAGGTTATGTCATGACTTTCCGAGCTTTTATTTTTTCATTTAGAAAAAAAAAAAAACTTTAAGATCAGCCTCCACATTTTCATGAGTATGTTTGTCACCTTCCATGTTATATTATAACCAATATTTTCATGATTTTTTTATAACTTCACTGGACTAATTGCACAGCTTGACAGATCTAGAGTATTCATAATATGCAAAAATGGCATGTGCTACATGTACTATTGTTGCAATAGTATGCAAAAATGGCATGTGCCACATGCACTGCTCATGCAATTGGGGTAAAATTGAAAATACAAATATCAGATAGTAATACAAATGTAAGTGAGACAATAAGACATATCAACAGGATTTTGTTAAATTTCTAATAATCTGTAATAAAACTATAAAATGGGAAGATAGAATCAATGAACAAAAAATTTTGGTGATCTGACCTTCGAATGAATTCCTCCCGGAAGGAATGAACTGCTCAATCTAATTAACAATTCAGGGGTACCACTTACGCGAAAAATCTGGAAGCGTCTTTAAAGAGTCATAACAGTCACTTTTTTCAAAATTATAGTTATGTTAGGAAGCAACGCAATGCCCCCCAAAGTGCCGGAACCCGACTCCCAAAGTGCCAGAAAAAACCGCATAGGGCAATGATGGAGATGTTGGACGAGAAGTGAAGATTCCAAATAGGTGGAGCTAACAGAATTGGAAGAGGTTGAGGTTTCAATAGAGCAGGCGAAGGTGATTGTACACTTTACTATATGAGAGTCGAAAGTGTTGAAGGACATAGGTCCAATGTCGTTCAGAAACATGAATGAAGGCTTGGTGAGCAAATATCCGGAAATGTGTGTTTCTTGGTTCTTTAATCACTAATATGGCTTGGTCTCGTCATGATCTGTGTCGATGTGAGAGAAAAAAAATTATGATATGATTCGTCATATTATATCCAAAGGATATTGCATCCTATGGCATGTTCCGAAAAAACACAGTTGCTCCAAGAAAATTTCCGCCCTAATTAGACGGAACCATTCATAGAGATTTGGATAGAGATAACCATGTGCCTCGTGTGAGGGTAAGTTAGAGCGTATCTATTCAATAATTAAAAAAAAGGTTACTGTAAAATTGTTCTGATTAGGAATACGTAGCAGAAGCAATAAAGAATTCGAAGTAGAATCAGAAAGAAAGCATTAAAAGGACTCCATCTAGATGACATTGAGAGATTAAGTATCAGGATAGATTCGAATTCCTCGAACGTGTTATTCGCGGGGAAGTGCTATGAGTCCCTACTCAAGGCACATCCTCGAGTCTTTCAACACTGAAATTATAAAATAGTATTTATGTTATTTATGGACACTAATTAAATACGAGTTACGAAGGGATGAAATTGTCTTACCATCTGGGTCTCGAATCTATGAGCAGATTTTTTGAATAAATATAAACGGTCGTTATGAGTGGGTATTAGGCAAGGAAAGTATTCCAATATAGGATATAATTCAAGGAAGAAATCACACACACCACACACACACGTTGTAAAGGTGAGAGAGATATAAGGAAACACACCACACTGTGAAATCTGCATCCATAAGCAACGCCTACACGCCACCAACGCACACTTCACACGCAACTCATCTACAAAAAAAAAAAAAAAAAAAAAAAAAGAAAAAAATAGACAAAAAAACCAACAAGAAAATAGAAGGAAATAGAAGACGTAGGCTAAAACCTAAATTTTAAAAACGAAAAGAACCCTATTTACAGCAAATATCTAAAATATGAATAACAGAAAATATGTGAAAAAACACTGCAGGCGGCACTGTCACACGCTCTCAACCAGGTAATAAAATTCAGAATATCCGACATCCCAAATTTGAATCAACATACCGTGATTTTAGACTCTACAATGTTGATTTAATAACATCTTCACTCTTCCCCTTTTATGTAATTTCGTTTGTAACTCCACACAAACTGAATCCACCTACTTTAACAACTGCCAATTCCAGTCCGCGAGACTCTCAAGAGGATCCCGGCCATAAAAGGGTCACTTCAAAAGTGACCGCGAAAAAGGTTACGTGATTCTATAGGCTAAATATCTATATTAGTTCTATATTCTATTATTCTAGTATTCGTATATTGCTATATATCTAGCTTCTGCAACGCGGTTCCGGACCTATATTCTTAGAATTACAACGCCGGTCATTTAGTGCCTAACCTAGTTAATTGGGTACGGGGTTAGTCGATTGGTGTCGTAATTAGAAAGGTGGCTAGATGCTTCTCCTTCTATGCGATTATCTACCTCCCGACCCCTTTTCTAGCCTTTTTCTAGCAACGTGCCGACCTAGTATTGTCAGAATACATACACCGGTCTTCAGTGGTCTTAACCCCTAGCTTATCTGGCGACGGGGACGTTGCGATTCGGTGTATTGCATTAGAACATGTGCTAGGTTGGTTCCTTCTACGAGTTATTACCCTACCGGCCACCTTATTCCTGAGCGCTTTTTTTTAGCCTGACATATCTACGTCATGACGGAATACATCCGATTTTGGTATCTATACCTATGTTATAGGTATGAGGATTTCTTTATGGTGTACATTAGAAGGTGCCAGGTTGGTTCCTTCTACGAGTTAGTATCCCCCACCCCCCCCCTTTTTTTCTAAACCGCTTCTAGTGCGATGATATTCGTATGTGGCCCGGAATACATGCAGCTGATATTGTATCGTTAGTACATATTCGTGTACTTGCTCTGCTGAATTCGATTCCTCGTGGTTTTACGAGGAATCAGTTCATGTCCTAACAAGCAGTTTAGTATTAGATAGTTCCTCACCCCCCCTTATCCCTTACATTTTCTTTGTTTTTTCGTTTCTTTGAGCTAGTGGAAGCCGAGCTCCGGTTTGCCTAGTATCGTTTTGAGGTATGCCGCGATGTCGATCTTTCCGCTATTTGCGACCTATGCGTTTTCAGCTCGTTGCGTTTTTGTAGAAACGCCGCAGCTCAACATGCGTTTTTTATTCCGTAGACTGGCGTACCCTTGACATCAAAAACCTATCATGAACGGGGTGTCAAGACAGGGGGTAGAATGTCTCAAAATAAGATTCCCGTAGTTACTTTCCCCCGAACGCCAGAGTCCCCAGGCCCCAGCCGGGGGTCATTTTATCGGGGCAAGAAATGAACCGCAAATGAACAATAATCTGTAGCAAAAGGAGTGTGTTAGATGTCATCGTAATTCTTCTTCAAACTTGGCACGTTTGCTTTATATAATATGTTGCAACATTGTTGCATCCCATGTGTTTCAGAGCCGCTAACGTCAAAGGGGGGTTGCAAGGAGGGGCCCGCCCCCACAGTGTAAACCTTAAAAGAATGGACTTAGAAAGCTCGATAATTTGTGAAGTGCTAAATAGAAACGCAGAATGAATGAAATATGATATGGCTATGTTAACTCTTATTGGTTGTAACCTCATTATGGAGCCGGAGCCGGAGCTGGTGTCTTCGGTGCCAGAAAAGGAGTGCTTCTTTGTCGTACAGGTCAGCGATTTTTTTTTCTTGCACAGACAGCTGATCATCTTTATCATGACTGCATCGATGTAGAATTCCATTTCTGACGTTGATGATGATGGTGCTTATGTATATGTAAATGTATATGGTGTATGTAAAGCGGAAAAAGTGGTATTATGTAGAATAAGTAAGAGTGACGATGAGGAGTGTAATAAGGAAACAGAAGTGAAAGTGTGTAATGTAAAAAGAAGTTGAGTGAAGAAGAGAAAAAGATAAAGCAGTTTGAATGCTGGAGAGGATGGAATTGGAATGCCAGCAGTGAAGATGAAATGGAAGTTACAATGTGTGAAGAGAAGTTGTGAGGAAAAAAAGATGGAAGGGTATAGAGGTATGCACCATGGAAAAGTTGTAAAGATGGTGGTAGTCATTATTATGGTTGTTTGAGACAGTTTGATGATAGTAAGGTGTCTGTAGGGTAAAGCGAAAATGGTAAAGAAGATTTATTAGGGCGTTATTTCTGTAGGTGTCAGTGTGTGGGTATTTGTGTGGTGTTGTATGTTTGTGTATTGGTTGTGTTTGTGGAGAAGAAAAAGATGAGAGAAAGGTATAATAATGATGATTTTTTGTTTATTTGCAGTTTTGGATGATGAAAACAAGGATGGTATAAACTATAAAGTCAGAGAATGTCTTCTAGATCGTCACAGGGAGTTTTTGTTTAGTGTTTTGTGTGCGGCGCGAAAGTGAAATTTATTTTGTTTTGTGTTTTCGAATTATCTTAAGTTTGTTTCTTTGTTTCCACAGTATATAATCTATGACCAATAGACATGATTTGTGTAAAATAAATGGGACAAATTGTGGAATGTACTAGTGTAAAATGGATGAGGAAACAGTTATGTGGACAGTATAAGAAAAGTGAATGGATGAATAGAGTTGTGGAAACATTTCAAGTAATTATCTACGGAAATCAGAAGTGTAGACAATAACATCCCACCCTCAAGAATTCATGGGAATTGGGATTAGAGCGTCTCAATACAATAAATATAATAATACTGTAAATAATAAATAAATATATAATCTAATCAAAATAGTTACGGAAAGAGTAACTAATATAAATATTTTTTTTCATTTATCACATAAAAGAAGCCACAATTCAATTAATGTTTTTGTAGTCTGTAGTTCTTCATTCATTTTTCTGCTATCACTTTATTTAATTTTTCATATATATATATAATATATTATAATATATATATATATATTATATATAAATTATATATATATATATATATATATATATATATATATATATATATATATATATATATATATATATATATATATAATATATATAAAACTAATATATATATATACTCCTTAGATATATTTTGTATAATTTTATTTCTCATATACAATAAATGATATAAAATTATTTAAGTACTAAAGATATAATTTATATTTAAACCAAGTCACTATCAAAGATAAGTGCATGATATCATAAGCTTATTTTCTTACAAACTTTTATAGTTTTTAAATTTAGAATTTTCGTTAAAAGAGTGGAAAGATCATCTATTAAAGGTGGCTATAATTTATATGATAACCGTGGTGCACACTTTATGTAAAGTGTTTTTAGATCATGATTAGATTAAGCTCACGATGCTCTCCACAATAGGAAACTCACAGTACGATTATGAAGAACTGTCTCTCTTCTATCTTTGACCATCTACATTCTTCGTCAGCTCGTTCTTTGTACTCTCTACTTTTTAAGCCTAGCGTCTCCATCATTTACAACCCTCACTTAACACACTCTCTCTACTGGCCACTAGAGCCCTGAACTATGCACCCCTTAGCGCTACTTCTAATATTTAATCTTAGACACTATCTTCACACACTGCCACTGCCAAGGAGTGTACACATTTAAACTCTGTCTTACACTCATACACAAGAAAATCACAAAATGATGTGTAAAATAATCCAGTTGTAAATCAATAAATAGTGTTTTATACATAAGTTTATTCTAACACGACAAGAAATTTCTACAGTTAACATAGAGAACGCAAGAGGAGTGGAATATAAAGAGCGTCAATGCAGAAAAGTGATATCAACGATTGCACTAAACTTTCTCTGAGTGTGATAGTGTTATGGTATAATGAGTATTAGGTGTAGGAAGAGTCTTTTATAGTAATCTCTAATGAAATAGATTTATTTAAATCGATACTCACGATATATTAATTTAAAAAGTTATAATGAAGGCACTACTGTTACTGACGTGATACGTAATTGATATATATTGAAAGATCAATACAATAATATATAGATATATATATATATATTATATATATAATATATAAATATATATATAATATATATTTATACTATTATATTAATATATATATAATATATATTATATAATTATATAATATATATTATTCAATTATTAATTAATATATATAATATTTTAATTATATATATAATATATTATATTATATATTATATATATATTATATATAATATTATATATATATTATAATTTAAATAAATATATATATATATATCATGTATATATATATATATATAATATATATATAATATATATATATATATATATATATAATATTAATATATTTATTATTTATATATTTAAATTAATTAATATTTTATTAGGTATATATTATTAATAATATATATATCATAATATATATATTTAATATATTAATATTATATATATTAATTAATATATATTATATATATATATATATAATATATATATATTAATATATATATATATATTAATATATAATATATATATATATAATATATACTTAATATATATATTATAATTATATATACATATATATATATATAATATAAATTGATAAAATATTTACTAATCATAAATAAACAGTGTACAAACGATAAGAATGCCATATACTCAATTATTAGCTAAAATACTATATATAAGTATATGATATCTTGAAAGGTAACAGATTTTTAACATAAATGAAAAAGAAGTACAGGTATATAAATCAAAATAATAAAAATTAAAAGTCGTTAACAAAATCCAACTGTAAGTTAAAAATAGTAAATGAAAAAGCTCTCAGCAGTGATGTTTAAACAGACTCACTATATAAAGTGAATGTTATGCACTTATATAAGAAGCTTTGTCCGCTGTATATTGATATAGGTCTCTTACTATTTGTCACTTTTAGCCATTCATTACTCTTTGTGGACTACTCTTAGTGATTATTTACACGGGATTATATATATATATAATTAATATATAGATATATATATAGTATATATATATGAATATATATATATATATAAGTATATATATATATAAGTATATTAGTAATATAAACCTATTAGTATATATATATAATATATAATATAGTATATTATATATATTATATATGATTAATTCCTCAAAATACATTTACATTGTAGCTTTCATCTAGCATCATCCTCTCAGCGTGATACGAGCTTTAAAGCATTTTTCCTTTCTTTTTCACTTAAAAATAAAAAAAAATAATGCGATGAGAGAAAGAAAGAGAGGTGGAGGCGTTGGATCGAGGGGAATAGCTAGAGGGGTGGGGAAGAGGGAAAAAAAACAGAGGGGAGTTACAACGATATTCATCGGATTTTTAGAGTCTTTACATGCTCAATGTCACTATCATTTGCATAATGAGAATGTTATCAGACGCTCAAAGTCAGTTTTTTACTTTAAACGAATCTTTTTATGTTTTACTGTTTCATCGTGTCTTCTCTTCTCGGCTTTTGCGACTTTGAATTGATTAACTGTTAAGAATTATTATATCTACGCAATAAGCTTCTATTATCAGCCTGAGTTTTGGGTAACGGAGTGTAAAATGATAAGGATAGAGGATGAATGATGATGATATTAATCGAATTTAATTGTATAGTAAGTATATCTAATAAAATTTGTGGTAATAAAATTATATAATTTATTATACGGTAGCTCTTAATATATACTATAAAAATCCCTATATATATATATACATATATATATATATATATATAGTATATAATATAATATATATATATATATATATAGATATATATAGTATATAGTAGTATATAAGCGATCTACGATAGCATCTAAAATCAAAGTATAAGATACCTTGACTGTATATGTAATTTCAACAACTATAGCAGGAGGGATAAACCAAACATCTAATATTAAAATATATATATATATATATATATAAACCTTCTGAATGCCATTTTTCTAAGATCGCCTCCCATCAATTGATTATTATTCTGCTCTCCGACAAAGCTGTCGATCTTACTGACAAGAGTGCTGGGCTGAGTGACCAGCAAGGGGCGATAATTAGAATATACAAGCAGCCGAACATTGGTGAATGTCTTCTCTCACCGACGAAAAGCGTTTTCAACAAGGTATCCTTGTACGCTTCCGAATTAGCCACACCAACATCACTCACACCACTACATGTCACGGGATCTATTCACCTATGGTCTTCATTGACTGTCCTCACTGAACCACATTCGCCGTCACAATTTTCCTTCTCTGGGTCCATAACACCTATCTAAATGTATATCCCATAATTGTCTGAAATCCTCCTACTTTAATTTGATGTAACTCTGTGTGTGTTACCTTCTCAAAGAAACTGAATATTCTTCATCAATATATATATTTTTGTGAATAGATTAACAGATATACAATATATACAGAGGAGTAACTTATAGATTCTTTATCAATAATTATACTTTTACATTCTAATACTAAATTTTTAAGTGCAAACGACTTTTTATATATATATAGGGTTTTTAATGAGATAGATTTTAACTTGTAAGTTTTTGAAATATCTTATCAATTCCTAATAACTATAATAAAAAATACTGTGAAAATACCTTATATCATATAATATAATAATCATCATCAAGTACTTTCCTAATGTAATAACCTTAGTAAGTCTAGTATACATATCATTGATCAGATTCCTCTCTTATATCTCTATATTTACTTCATCTTCTCAAAACATAATATAATAGAAATAATATATTATATTATACTAATAATATTAGTGAGTTGTTGTGTGTGTGTTTGACTAAGTGTGTCGTGCTGCTGTAGAGTAGTTGTGTGTGATGTGTTCGATGTGATAGTAGTCGTTGTGATGGCTGAGTGTGTGGTGTTGTGTGTGTGTGTGTGTGATTTAGATTTAAGGAGATCTTTTTTTATTTACCTTATTTATTTATTTATAGAAATTTGAAATTCATTTCCCATCTAAATTTTCTATTTGTATGACATTGTATAAAGGTATAAGTACTATGGAGGCTAGAATCCACCCATGTAGTTGATGAATTATTCAACCCAGTGTGGCGGCTTCACTTGTGGGCCGTGGTGGGTCTTTAGTTGTGCATAAACTAATATAATATACTAGATATATATATATATATATATATTTATATATATAATATATATATAAATATATATATATATATATATTATATATAATATATATAATATATATATATATATACCTGGTATATATATATATATATATATTATATATATATATCCGGTATATATATATATATATATATATATATATATATATATATAATATATATAAATTATATAATATATATATTATATTATAATATATATAATATATATATATATATATATATTTATATTAATATATATATATATATATATATATATTATATATATATATTATATATATATATATATATAATATATTATATTTCCTCCAGATTTGACAAAACACCGGTAAAGGTGGGAAGCAATACCACCAAACACAAAAAAGTAAGAAAGACGCCGTGAGCAAGTCCAAAAAAGAAACCCCCTTTATACCGTCCCTTCAAACCAATATACTTTTAAGTCGAAAACCTCGTTGCAGTCAGAAAAAATACACACCCTCAAGTTTCAATGAAACCTGAGACAGACCCTCACTGTCGGCAATACTCGATCAATGTGGGTCTTGTGGGATTCATCCCTTGGCACAGGTGGCCCACAACCACCCAGGTGGGCCACAACAAAAAACCCCGGCATTCACTACTGTTATGCAACTTTCTTCTCGCCTCTTGCCCAAAACTTCACATTTCACTCCTTCAGGCATTCCTTTTACTTACCAATTCCACTTTTTCTTCGGTCTCCCACAGCCGGTCGATTCCCAGCAACACCCAATATTATATACATTTAACCAACCAACTATCATTCCATCCTTCTTCACTTGTCCAAACCATGCTCAAATGTACTATCATTCTACTTCCTTTCTTGTACACCACAACAACCCAACTAATACAAGTTCATTCTTCATTTAATTAATTCTTTTCA
>JABUQX010033766.1:2500-7500 GCA_015478945.1 Trachelipus rathkii | reverse complement strand
AAAATTGGCAACAATACACTCAAACATTAGATCATAAAACCAACACAAAAAAATATTCTGCATAATACAATAAATCCACACATCACAGACTCAAACTCCCAACTCACGAAGCTGTATGTAAGCAAAGCAACAAAATCCCCAGCCCAAAAAACCACTGCAATATTATTGCCACTATTCAAAATTCAGCCATAAACCCACAATCTCCTCCAATAGAAAATCAATTAAAAGACTAAAAAAATTAAAAACAGGAAGTACACAACACTATCAAAAACTTAAGCTCACAAGCAATAAGATTGCATCAAATATCCGACATTCATTTAGGTATCAAAGATATAGAAATAACTCAAATATTTAATGCCTGGCAAACTATTATTTTCCCACCACTCTCGAAACAAGCTCATATAATCCTATTCTAAAACTAAACAATCCTGTTTCGTATAGACCTATCTCATTCCTCTCTACAATATCTAAAGTATTAGAAATTAATTCTGAATAGAATATCTCCTATTCCTTTATCAAACTATAACATTGGTTTAGACAAAAACACCCCATAACCACTCTCCTGGCAGATTTAACACAACATATCCTTACTGGTTTTTAACCAAACTCCCTCCCCACCTCTTTCACACTCTCCTAGTAGCAATACGCAATAACAAAGCTTTTGACACAGTTTCCCTTACACAATTTAATAGACAAAGTATTGAATACAAATATGGCCATCAAAGACAAAAAAAATAAAATAGTAAAACTAGTAAATCCTATCCAGTTGAACAGCTAAAGTCATACAAGAATGCCACTTCTCTCATATATACAAATTATATAATGAAATCCCTCAAGGTGATCCTATCACCAACACTCTCCAACCTCTTTACGCATGATCTATCAAACCACATCCCCTTCAATAAAAATTAAGTTATGCAAATGATCCAACCAACTAGAGCAGCAGCTGACAACAAACAGTGAATATCCCTAAAAATTCTTTATTCACTTTACTCACTCCACATAGAAGAGAATCAAACATTCACCCAACAGTACTACCAAATAACCGACTCCCACTCAATAAACAACCCACCCTCCTAGATTTGAATTTTGATATATACCGTACCTATGCATATAACATTCACCACCCCACATCAGCATTACATGTAAAGTCATACACAAATAGAACATACTAAAATCATTACCAGGAACAAGCTTTGGCCAACATAAAAAGGCCCTTTCAAAAGTATATAGACAATATATCCATACCTATTTAAACTACCCATCACCAGCCTAGGCTCCCGATGATAAATTGTGTTTCTTGTTTATTACTTTGCAGCAAGGTCTCATGGTTTGGGTTGGCTTGCCTTTCTTTGGTTAAGAAACAATCAGCATTTTTTTTTTAGTATTCTTTAAGTGGTGTTTATTTTTATAGTGTTTAATGAAAGTTTTTTTGCTCCTTTTCCTTTGTGTCTTGTGTATACATAATATACATGTATTGTTTTTCCTATGTTATTTAAGTAAAAACTTTAAATAAGGTGTATAAGGACTAAGTTATTGGACTAAGGTGTGTGTCAGTAAGGACCTAAGAGAAGGGAGGTCTTGCCCTCAAGTTATAAGGAGTGTGAAAAGTTTATAAGAACAGACTTATTAGTTAAAAGGTATAACTGTAATTAAGGTGAAAATAGATAGTATAATATCTTGGTGTAAAGAAAATTATTATTTATATTGAAACAGGTTATGGGTAGGTTAATGACACTTTATGTCATTGTGTTAGGTTGAAATAATCTATTCATTACAAACTGTACTATATTGTTTAATTAGATTTAGTGTAACATTATTTATATTAAAATCAAATCACCTTAACTATAGTAGATCAATCTATAAGGCATTCATCAGACACCTTTGATTTATTGTAAGTGTTTATTTATATTTTTTCCTGGTAGAGAGTAGTTAGCAGACCTTACAAATGCAATATCTCAATTCAATACTCAGAAATTAGAACAAAACCTGTAGGATAGTAACTGGTTGCCCTCCCTCCACTTCTACCTACCACCTACTAACTAAAACATAACTTACTATATTCATTATTTATTTTATTTATTTTCTTTAATTATGCTACCCTTTAAAAAAAAAAAAAAAACAATTCTTAATTTTGGGTATTTATCATGTGAAAAATAAACTCATTATGCATATAATAAATAAGGAAAGGAACAATTATCAGGAATTTTATTCATAAACTTTGATTTGCCTAGAAATTTTTCAAAATACAAATTAGGTATTAGTATCATTAATTTTGATTAGGAACAAAAATAGACCCAGAACAAAATCTTCAGGAACTCTACTCTCATCAGCCTAGGTAGTTATATATTTGAATAGTATAATAGCCTACTTTCTTTTCAACTTAAATTTCATATAGGTTCAGACTTTGAAAGATGTATAGATTCTTACTGAGTATCCCAATTTTCTATATAAGCCCCTTTTATTATTATCTGCACGAGATTATTGAATGACTAACTTGCAATATCTAAGAAGGATTGGAGAGGTAATTGGATGGTTTTTGCATCATATAGTATCTTTTGACTAAGCCAAATTAGTTGGCTTTTAGCTAGTTATGGCTTAAGGAAAAACTGCATGTTATAATATAATTCTAGGCATGACAAACTTATTAAAGTTGTAGTATGGTTAGTTTTTGCTTTTGGTAATAGTTGATGAATATACTATATTGGCCTTTGTATAGGATGTTGACAAGCCTTAGGGTGCATGTACAGTAATTGTGGAGCAGTATTGACTTGGATTTATGCAAATACTGTATTGAAACTATAGACATTTAGTTTACAAAAATAGTTTTAAAAAATTATTTGAAGTTTTTTTTACTGATTTTCATTCATTTTAAATTTATATTTTCAATAAAAATATAAAAAATAACACTATTAAAATCAAAATTTTTTGGCTTCATTTTGAGTGTGTAGCGATGAAGAAACACCCTCAAAATGTGTTTATTATTTTTTTTTATTATCCTGTGATTTTTATAAAAATCGGTATTAAAGACCTTCTGCGCTACTTTTACCATAGTTTTAATACAGTATTCACATGATTCAGAGTCTCTAATGATCCACAATTACCTATTTTTCTTGAAAATATATATATACTATATAGAACATACGAAAATCATTAAAAAAAAACTTTGGTTATAGTAGATCAGAGGGGCTTAAAAATAATAATGAATAAAAAAAAATGTGGCGGTCTCTTTAGGAAAAAAAGTTACAGCCTCTCAATGTTTTTAAAACTCAGGATTTTCTTATAAAAAAGTTACAGCCTCTCAATGTTTTTAAAACTCAGGATTTTCTTAAAAAAAATTTTTTTTCTTTTTAAATCACAGGATATACTCTAAAAAAAATAATAATGAAGCATAAAAAATTATTTAAGTCTTTAGAAAAGTTAAGCCTCTGTTTAAAATTTTCCATAGGCTTTCTTATGAAAAAAATTTAGAGCCTTGTGTTCATTTTATAGGGCATTTCTAGTTCAGGTTATGATAAGATTTGTTAAGTATACATAGATTCTCTGTGTATACCTAACAAAACATATAATAACCTGCTGAACTAGAAGGCCTTAAAAATGAGACCTAACCTGGATAAAAATGAAAAGTCTATAAGAGTTTTAACAACTTTGAGAGGCTGTAATTTTTTTTCTCCTAAAGAGAACGCTACATTTATTTTTTCTTTTTTTTTTTTTTAGAGTATATCCTGTGATTTTTATAAAAAGCAGGGGGTGAAGCACCTCTGCGCTACTATTACCAAAACTTCAAATAATTTTTGTAAATTAAATTTTTATAGTTTTAATACAATATTTACATGAACCCAAGTCAATACTGCTCCACAATTAACCAGTGTAGGTTGTGCATGTGCAATGTACCTATTTGATAAATATTCAATATAGTTTGACTGGAACAGTCTTGATAGGCCCATGTAGCTTCTTACCATCTCTTTATTTCTTATGATAACTTTCTCAAAGCATCAAAACTCCTATTTCTTATGATACTTTAATGATAGTGGCCTTGGGGTAAATCAAATTTTTTTTTAAGTCGACTCACTGCAAATTGATAAAAGAGCTACACATTTATAGGCCTAACAATAATCATTAAAACCACAAAAAAATTAATTTAAATAAATAAATGTCTCGAATGTTTAAGGTTTGCAAAGCTAGTTATACTCATTCATTTATAATTGCATTAAACTTTTAAACAAGTCAAATGTGAAATGTCAAAATACATTTTACTAACTACAAACAATTCGTTAATAGGTTGCAGTGATTTATAAAAATATAAGTAAATTCTTTGACAATTAACTCATAAAACACTGGAATAATATCACTCTTCGCAAATAACTTATTAATCAATCAAAGAACAGTTAGTAAACACATCATAGCACGGAAACACCCCCGATTTTACACAATCATCGGAATTTGCTTTCTACTTCTTATAGGTAGTTTTGGTAATCCATTAAGTTTTCGAAAACGTCATTCTAATGATTCTATAAAGCTGTCTTGTTTATGATCATCCTACTAATTTGGAAACGTTTATTTACAAATTTCCCATTCACACCATTAGATTAGTAATAATATTTTTAGTAATGTTATCAGCCAGACAGCAGTTTTTTTTCTTATTCATTTATGATTCATCCAACGTGATTCATTTGAGCTCATATATAATTATAAATTCAGTTCACAGAAGCACAGTATGTGTATTTTCTAAAATGCACAGTAATTTACGGGTGTGTAAAAAATTACTACTGCCTTGAAAATTATTATTATTAATTATTATTATTATTATTATTATTATTATTATTATTATTATTATTATTATTATTATTATTATTATTATTATTATTATTATTATTATTATTATTATTATTATTATTATTATTATATTTATTATTTATACCATATTTTAATGTCCCTAATTTTTAAATTTTATTATTGAAATTGAAATTAATTTTAATTTATTCAAATATGTGTTCTTA
>JABUQX010033765.1:27500-30000 GCA_015478945.1 Trachelipus rathkii | reverse complement strand
TAATGAATAATAATAATTAATATAATAATAATAAATAATAATAATAATCATAATAATAATTATTTCTTAATTAAAAAAATTAATACATCAATACATCAATAATATAATAATAATAATAATAATAATAATAATAATAATAATAATAATAATAATAATAATAATAATAATAATAATAATAATAATAATAATAATAAAAAATAAATAAATAATTATAATAATAATAATCAATAAATAAATCATTTTTACCATCAATCAATCAAATCAATTTTATCATTAGTCAATCAAATCAATTTTACCATCAATCAATCAAAATTTTTTTACCACTAATCAATCAAATCAATTTTACCATCACCGTTACCTGGTTTGAATCGTCATTGTAGTCGGGCAGATTTCTATAAGGGGATTATTATTAAATAAAAAAGATGTATCATCCTAAAATCCTAAATCCTAAAATGTATCATCCTAAAATCCTAAATCCTAAAATGTATCATCCTAAAATCCTAAATCCTAAAATGTATCATCCTAAAATCCTAAATCCTAAAATGTATCATCCTAAAATCCTAAATCCTAAAATGTATCATCCTAAAATCCTAAATCCTAAAATCCTAAATCCTAAAATGTATCACAATACTATATCCATAAATTTACTACATAATAATAAACACACATAGGTAGTATATCATCATAAACGTTTCATGTAAACTAGACCTGAAACTTGAAGAAGCAAGTGAAGATGACGATCCGTACCAAGAAGAAAATTATACAGATGTTGCCCCTTACCAATCTGAATATTCTTATTTCTATGTTGATGGATGATTACTCTTTGAAAAAACGCTCTTGCATATCGAATTGTAAGGAAGCCGATATCTAGAGGGCTTATACCACATCAAGAACTAATAGAAATCAGTCATCTAAATATATGAGCGAATATCGATTTAAATATATTCCTTTTCTAGCGGTGGTCCTTCCAATACTCCGCCAAGGTCACAGCATAGACTACAAATATTTTTATCCAGATTATACAAATAGATAATTCTATTACCAAAATCATATATCTAAAATCTGTGGCATGTCTGTGGAATTCAAACACCTTCCACACAATGTCCACATTTGGGGTGGTATTAATCCATGAAGATACCTTGATCATCCATTGTAGCCACTTCAAAAATATGCAACGTTGGCCATTGTCTCAACCAATATATGGGTAACATCTGCTCTGTCTTTTTGGAGAAAAATTGGTGACACCATCCTGGAAAAAAAGATGTTTTATTATAGTAGTTATACTCAGTACAAATAAAAATAACATTTAATACCAAAGGTTTTTTAGAGTAACATCCAGTAATATCATGATAAGTAAATCCTAAAAAATGAAAAAAGAATATTTATGTATTATTAATTTATATAAATTTTAAAATTGCTCTTTTGATTTTATATATATATTATTATTAATTATTATTATTATCTGATTATTATTATTAATATATTATTATTATTATTACTTGTTATTGTTTATTGTTATTGTTATTGTAATTATTATTATTATTATTCATTTATTATTATTATTATATTATTATTATTATTATATTATCCTCTCTGACGATGACGATGATATTATTAGCATTATTAAATTAGTAGTAGTAGTGGTAGTAGTAGTAGAAGTAGTTAGTGGTAGTAAGTAAGAGTAGTAGAAGTAGGTGGTAATGCTTATACTTAAACAACAATCAATTTTGATCAAATACTACCATAAACTATTTTTCTCTCTTCGATTAGTCAACATCTAATATTGATTGCTTAATATATAACTATATATAAATATATATAATATATATAATATATATATATATATATATATATATATATATATATATATATATATATAATATATATATATATATATATACTATAATTATATAATATATATAATATATATTATAACTATGTATTCCTATATTTACAGACGCTGCTAAGAAATTAAAGAGAGGGTGCCACCATGGGACTGAGAGAAAAGATATTTCCGGAGAGTTACCGTGGTGCCGATTAAAAGCAAAGAGGAAAGGTCTGTGAAAACACTGACAATGTGGAATGAGAAGGTATGTTGCCTGGTAACGAAGAGATCAGAAGTGGGATATTGGACAAGGGAAGTCAAACGATTGCCTCGGCTAGATACTTATGGTTAGCACAAATATTAGGAACTGTCTTATAGAAGAAAGCCAAAAGCAAGAGAGAGATATATATATATATATATATCATATATATATATATAATAATATATATATATATATATAGTATATAATATATATAAATATATATATATAATATATTTATATATATATAATATAATAATATATATATCCTATATATTAATATATATATATATAATATATATATAGTATATATATAATAATATTATATATATATATATAATATATATATATAATATATATTATATATAATATAAATATATATAACTATATATATAACTGATAATATATATACTATA
>JABUQX010033765.1:20000-22500 GCA_015478945.1 Trachelipus rathkii | reverse complement strand
TTTGAATAAAGAAGATTGTGCAGTAGACCAGTTTAACGTGCTTGCAAATATTACATTGTGAAAACTTCATAACTTTTGATGCTTATTTCCGGAATTTTTTTTTAACGTTTTTATTTCCTTTCAGGTCAGTATAAACAGTTCGTGTAAGTTTCATGAAAATTGGAAAGTAAATTTCGTTGAAATCGGAGAGTGGCTTTGTGAATAAAGACCGCGCTAATAATAATAATAATAATAATAATAATAATAATAATAATAATAATAATAATAATAAGTAAAACTTTTATAAAATGTTAAATAAAACTTTCAAAACCATACTTTGAAAGTTACAATAATAATAATAATATAATAATAATAATATAATAATTAATTATTTTATTATTATTTTTTTATTATTATTATTATTATTATTATTATTATTATTATTATTATCTATATATTATTATTATTATTATTATTATTATTATTATTATTATTATTATAATTTAATTATTATTTTTGCTTTCTTTTTTAAATAAAACTAACCTATAACCTTATTATTATTATTATTATTATTATTATTATTATTATTATTATTATTATTATTATTATTATTATTATTATTATTATTATTATTATTATTATTATTATTTATTATTATTATTATTGATTATTATTATTATTATTATTATTATTAATTATTATATTATTCAATTATTATTTTATTGTCGTTGTTTGTTTCTTTTTTTAAATAAAACTAACCTTCTAAAAAGAGAAAGCTGAATATCTCAATAAATTAGGTACTTTTTAAACTTACTGTTAATAATGAGCATTTATTATTGTTTGTGTGTGTCCGGTATCAGTTAGTTGCTGTTGCATTCGTAAATTCCTCATTCTCATTACTCATTCAAAATTCGTTGAATTATCAAGTTTTGAATTCTTAAATCAGGATATATTAAATAAATGGCATTTCTTCTCTCCAGTGTTTCTTTCAGACACTTTTCTCCGGGGGGCTTTACAGAGATGGGGGGGGGGCACATAAGTATAACATAATTTACATAAAAATAAAGGATTTGTCACTTGTCAGCTAGTCTTATTCTTATTAGATACTGTCTTACTGAAATAGTAAATATCCGAAAATATAACCAAATCTTTACTTGCAAAAATATAGCAATCTAATCTTTGAAATTTATTTGGGAGTTAGATAAATCAAAAAATAACATAAGGTACGCAAAAACATTTATTACGATGAGCAATATTATAATTTAAAATCATATAATGAAGTATATGGACCTTTTCAAATAAGGAAATAGATCTTTGGTAAAAAACCAAATTAATATATATATATATATATATAATTAATATAATATTATATATATATATATTTATTAATAGTATATATATATCATATATATTATATATATATATATATATTATAATATATATATATTAATATATATAATATATATATATATATATATATATATATATATATATATATTATTATATTATATATAATATATATATATATTATATAATATATATATATATAATATTATATATATATACTATATATATATTATATATATATATATATATATTTATTTATATATATATATATATATATCCAATTAATATAATATATATATATATATATATAATATATATATATACTATAATATATATAATATATATATTATATATATATATTATATATTATATATATATATATGATTGGGGTCTCTCATATTCGGATTAGGTGGGGAGAGCGAACATCAGCATTTCTCAACGATCCGGAGAACTAATCTAAAGAAACCCACACACATTCGGATTCGTCTAACCATTCTTGAAACACACTTGGTCTATATTTCACCATTAGATCCTTCTCTCTTAAATACACCACTTTCCCTTCTATCGGTAAATCTGACACAACCTTCATATCTTCTTAATTTTAATACTTCTCCACAGCTTCCATCCTGCCTTACTCGTTTTTTTGGCACTTTGATCGGGCCGATTGGGGGCCTTGCGTTGCTTCTACGCAAACTATAATGGAATGGCTGCTTTGTCTCTGGTGACGCTTCGACATTCTGCGATAAGGTGGGAGCTGTAATCGTTGATGGGATGAGCAGGTTCATCCTTCTTCGACTAAATCTTTTCTCCTCATAATCCATGTTCGATCGTGCTTGTTCTCTGGCCATTCAGGTAGAGGACAGTGCGCTATTCGGGGGTGGAAAATTTCGGTCTCTAATCACCTTGCTTATTTTCATTCTGCTAGAAATCGTTGCAGGGATACTCTTAGACGAGCAGTCAAGCTTTCATCAAAAGAAAGTGCGCTAAACCTCCTTGGTTCTCTACTGACAAATCTTTCTGGCTCTTGCCAAAAACATCTCTAACAACTTCTTTGTAAATCATCCTTTCCTTCCTCTTATTCGCTCTGATGATTCTATGCTAATTCTCTTCGGCCCCTATCTTTCTCTAACTCAACCTGGTACGATTCTGCAATTTCTCATCTCCTCTCTCCTCT
>JABUQX010033765.1:0-10000 GCA_015478945.1 Trachelipus rathkii | reverse complement strand
GTTATTATTTTTTTATTATATTTATTTATTATTATTATTATTATTATTATTATTATTATTATTATTATTATTTGAATATAATTATTTTATTATTTACTATTTCATAAAGAAAATGTATTAATAATTTTCCCCCCATTTTTTGGAAGAACGGCGCACGAGATAACCCAAGCGGAGACCTTTTATTGTCCTTCGTGGCCGGTGTAAAGACTTGTACTTACCTTGTGAAGTTTGAGGGGCTTTCCGACGCCTAAGGTGTCCTAAGACAATAAGGATCAAGGAATAGATATTCAGTACTCGATTATTCTACGTAGATTATTAATTATTATTATTATTATTATTATTATTTTATTATTATTATTTATGTTATTTATTATTATATTATTTATTATTATTATTATTATTATTATTATATTTTAATTATTTTATTATTATTATTATTATTATATATTATTAATTATATTATTATTATTTAAAGCGTTTTGATAGTTACTCTCTTAAATACGATTATCACAAACCTACGACTGGCCTAAAATATATATTGTAGTCGGGCTCTTGAATTAATCGAGCCTTTGATCAGATTTTAAAACTCCTCAAATTGTGAATCTTGTTTGTCCATTGTAAGTATAAATGACACGACTAGGAATGTTATATTTTGGTAGGTGTTAGGTTATATTTATTATATAAATATATATATATAATATTATTATATTTATATATATATATATATTATCATATATAATATATATATATAAATATTATATATATAAAATATATATTAATATAATATTATAATATATATATTATATTATAATCCTTTTTAGTGAGAAACAAGACCGTGAGACTTGCCAATATCTGCTACGGAGTTGGAAAGAACCAGATCCAGGCCGACACGTCCGAAAGTAGTTGCAATTGTTAAAGGAGTTGTGAAATATGATGTATGGAAAATATTGTAGTGGTGTTGAAAAAAGTAGTGTAATGGTAGGAAATTGGTTATGCTGTAAAACTTTTTGGACGATGCAACGGAAACTAAGTCTAGGGTTCAGATAAGGGTATTTAGTTTACCGTGTATTATATAGTAATAAAAATATTGTGTTGAAAAAAAAAGAGTGTAGATCTAAGGTGATAGTCTGTTCAGAGGGGAGGAAAATTAATTTAGGTGCTGGTGTGATATCGGTGTTGTGTGTGGTGTGTGTGTGTGTGGTGTGTGTGTGTGTGTGTTGTGTGTGTGTGTGTGTGTTAGCGTGAGAAGAATTTAAAAATGAATAATAATGGACGTACTAGGAGTTGTATAATAATGTGAATGTTTAAAGATAAAATAAACGAGGATGTATTTTAAGTAGGTTGGGATTTTGTAAATGTAAGGTTAACAAGATATCCATTGGCTAAGCGGTTGTACGGAGGATGAGTATGTTGAGGGACAGACCGAATAGAGAGACCTAAGAATAGTGGATTCAGTCTTAAATAATTAAAGATGTGTCTGAAGTAAGGAACGATGTGAATTTTCTATAGTGATAGAGAACAATGGTGCATAATATCGAGTAATATTGGGATGGTTTTGTTGAGGGCGGTATATGGGAATGATTGTGGGCATGTCCAAGGATAAGTACTTAAATATAATGACAAGAAACCACTTAGTGGGATGTTTAGTCCCGGTGTTGTGAACTTTTGGATATATATTATTTTTTGGTGCCAAAGGATATGCACTTTAAAGAGATAAGATGGAAGAGCTTGGGTTATGGTGGAGTGGAGCTTTCCTGTTACATTTCCACTTAGGTATTAATGTAATTACTATCTAAATTAACAATTCTCTTTCGTTTATAATATATTATATATATATATAATATATAATTTATGATATGTATAGTATGATAATATGGTAATTAACAAATTTATATATATTTATATAATTAGTTCATAAGGGTTATAATATATTATAAAATTATAAGTAAGAATAATAGTGGAGATGTAAATAATATATATAAATGTTACAGTAAAATTTTGTGTATTTAAAGTAATAAGTAGCTACCAACCTATTATGTAATAATAAAAATTAAAAAGATGCACATTATACATAGAAAAAAATAAAAAAATTTAGTATATATAAAAAAAAAAAAAAGTCGGTAGTCAATTTATACTTTCTTGTAGTCAAATAATGCTGCGATCTCAAAATTAATGATAGATTATGAATGTCAAAAAATTGCAAAATTGGTTGTAGTTTAAAAACATTTGTATATAATATCTTGCAATAGTAACTAATCTAAAGATAAACATCGTGTAATAATCTGTCTGTTGTAATGATGGTGGACAGAAAGGGTTGTAATTTACAGAAAGTTTAGTTATTTGAGAAAAGTGGTAATGCAAAGTTAATTAACATCGTTATAGAAGAGCCGATTATTCAGCAATAACCAAGTGAGCAAACATATATAGGATTGAGTGGCAGTTTTATTATTAATAGAATTAAACATAACTGATCAATGGGTTGTATTGTATTTCTAGAAGAACCAGTGGTGACGATCGTCTCATCTAATTGAATCCATAAATAATAATGTACTTCTGTAACGAGCAATTTGCTCATCATTTAATTATTATAGCATGATTGTAATTATTATTATTATGTGATTAGTATGTATTTTAAATTATTCATTTATTATTATTATTATTATTATTGATTATTATTATTATTATTATTGATGATTATTGATGGTAGGTGTATTATTATTATTATTATCTCTCTCTCTCTTATTTGATTTTCTATTATTATTATGTTATATATAGTTATTATTATATTATTATATTGTTATTATTATTATTAAATATTATATCCTTAATTATTTGACATTATTATTATTATATTATATATTATTATAAATTATTATTAATATTATTATTATTGATTAATTATTATTATTAAAAATATTAAAATAATAATAATATAATTATAATAGTCAGAATTATTTACAAGAATCCCCCATATAAATTATTACTGAGACTCCTATGGACCTAAAATCTAAAAAATCTCTTAGTTTAGTGAGGATCAAGTGGGAAGTGACCTCATGCAAGCGTATGAGACCCGGCCCTGTGTATTGATCACTGGGACCAAAAATGAAGGAGTAACTCTTCAGCTAATCACATGGGCGGGGTGGTGGAGTTTATAGATTCAAGTGCAGCTCGGTGAGAGGTTGAAGAAGGTTCTGAGTCTGAGGGGGATTATCAGGGAAATCTAATAGAATGCTTGTATTTGCTTGCCAGTGATATGAGTGGAGTATACCAATTGTGTGACCTACGTATGTTTGATGGGTGATTAGTTATCTATATGAGTATTGTATTGATGTTATTATTAATTATTATTATTTTAATATATTTGTTGTATTATTTAGTATGATTTATTATTGATCTATTATTATTTTATTATTATTATTGATTGTGTATTATTATTATTATTATTATTTTGAATTATTCTTATATTGATTATTAATTGATTATTGATACGATTATTATTATATTAAATTATTTTGATTATTATGCAAAGGTTTTCAATGTTTTGTGAATGAATTTTTTTATTCACCAAAGGTAGTATGAGTGTTATTTTATTATTTTATTATTATTATTATTATGGTTATTATATTATAATTATATTTAATTATTTTAATTATAATAATAATTATTATTATTATTATTGATTATTATTTATTATTTTATTAATTTATTATTGATTATTTTATTATTAATATATGTATATATTTTTAATTATTATTATTTATTATTAGTTATTTATTATTATTATCTATGTCATTATTATTATTATTGATTATTAGTTTATTATTATAATTAAATATATAAAATTATTATTTAATATATAATTATAATCTTATAATTTATAATTATAATTATAATTTATATTTATAATTATAGAATTTATTCTTTCATTAATTCTTATAATTCTTATTATATATAATTTATTATTATTTTTATTTTACATTTATTTATATTGTAAAGCTTTTTATTATTTTATATTTATTAATTATTTATTATTATTATTATATTATTATAATATTTTTTATTATATATTAATTATAATTTATATTATATTAATATAATTATTAATTATTAATTATAATATATAATATATAATTATATATTATAATTTTATATTATAATATATTTAATATGATTATATTATTATCTATATTATTATTATATTATATATTTTATATTATTATTGATATTAATTAAATGAAATTTATTATTATTATTGATTATTATATTATTTAATATTATTAATTATTTTATTTTATTTATTATTATTATTATTTAATTATTATTTTATTATTATTTATTATATTATATTAATTTGATTATTATTATTATATTATTATTTGATTATTATTATTATTTTTTATTATTATTGAATTATTTATTATTATTATTATTATTATATTATTTTATTATTATTTTATATATTAGTATTTTATTATTATTATTTTTATTCATATTATTATTATTATATGAATATTATTATTATAATTATATTAATTATTATTATTAGTTATTATTATTTATTATTATTATTATTATTATTATATTTATTTTATATTTATTATTTAGATATAATATAATTATTGTTATTATTATTTTATTATTATTTATGATTATTATATTATTATTATATTATTATTCTTATTATATCTATTATTATTAATTATTTTATTTTTTTAAATAATAATTTATATATTTTATATTAATGTCTTATTGATTATTTATGGAGTCTCCTATTGTTGGTGTGTGATTGTACTATATAGTTTATTTTATGGATAATTATTAATTCTCTATATTATATCTATTAATTATACCTTTATAATTATATAGTAATTATAATTATAATTTAATTATTAATTGATTATTATCAATTACAAATTGTCAAATTTCTTGTCCAATATAGATTTGTATATTATTATATGATTCTTTGGTTATTCTTATTATATATATTATTTATATTTTAATAGGTGATTATTTTGTGTTTATTTTTTTTATTATTTTTATTTATTATTTATTTCTCTTTCCTCCTTTATTGTTACCTCGACAATATATACCGCAGTTGTATGAGTGAAATTTTAATTACCATAAGTTCTTTGTGCAACAGTTGACGCATTTCCTATATCTCGTCATCAATGGTCTATAAGGCTTTCCTACATATGTATATATATATATTAAGCATTTCTCATATATATGATATATTATTATTATTATTATTATACTATATTATATATATTATAATATTATATTATTATTAAGAATATATGTGTTCTTTATAATGTTATAATGTTTAAACATATCCTATGCATTACACTGTTATTTATATACAAACATCCTATTATTTTTCTTTTAGAAAGTATATAATATAGATAATATTATTTCCATCTATATATAAATAGTAACTATAGTATTATTCATCTTTAGTCGAAAAAGCTTAAATTGGGAATTTCATATAAGATGTTTTTGGCAATTTTATAGGATATAGTAGGTATAGTAGATAGTAAGTATCTATAGTAGGATATAGTATATATGAAGTAGAGGGGACTAGATTAGATATAGATTATTAAGTAAAAGAGAGTATATAGATAGGATAGATATATACTTGTAACTATATAGTATATAAGATATCTTATATATATATTATATATTATATATATATATATATATAGTTATATATAGTATATACTATATATATATATATATATATATAGAATATAGTGAATGAAGAGTATTATATAGTAATGATGATATGACGATGTAGATGAAAGATATATAGTAATATTATACTCTTAAATATATTAATTATTTATTAATAGTGACTACTTTATATTATATATATTTAATTGAGCGGGCAAATAAAAAATTAGCAATCCGGGATGTGATATAGGTTAAATGCCAATTGTAGATATTATTTTATCTATATTGGAGCTATTTATCTTATTTTTTCCATATTAATTTAAAAATAATATTAAGTAATGTTCATAATAGTTATTATAATCTAATTAGCACTCCATATATATTATATATTAATATAGTATATATATATATATACTCATCTTGCTTGCTTCTGGCTTTCTTCTATACAGACAGTTGGTCCTAAAATATTTTGTGATCTACCTAAACTATAGTTCCATCTGCAATTTCTTTTTACTTCATTCTTTTGCCACATATATATACTTCACTCTTAACTCTCGTTCAGGTTGCGCAGGGGCACATAGCTAATCTTGCTTCAATATACAATCTCAAGTGTGTCACAGACAGGCTCTTCCTCTTTTCGCAGTTGTTCTCTCTTCCAGCAAGCTCTGGTTTATAGCTGACATCGTCGCTAATATAGTTCATTCACGTTCCACTGTGTGCTATCCCCCTTATCTGTTAAATTTACTGTCAAGTGCAGTCAGGTCATGTAATAGCATGTACTAGTAGTATATTTTTTTATAGTTATAGTTTTATTTATTCCAATTATCTTAAATTGAAACTTAATATATAATAATCAAAGATTAAATATATTTTGTAAATTAGGTGAATAATTAATTTCATTTAAGACAATATTAATGGTGCACAAACTAGATAGGTTATGGAGATACATAATATAATATATTTAATAATTTTAAATAAATTTAAATATGTATATATGCGGCTAATATTATTATATATAGTCATGAGTCTATAAGATAAAAGGAGTATATTTTTATTAATATATATAAATAAATAATTATATATTTCATATTTATTTATTATAGTGATATAAGAATACTAATATTTATATATATAATTTTTATTTAAATGTTTTATATATATAATATATATTATAATTTAAGCATAATCAATTATGTTTCTAATATTCGAAAGAATAACTTTAATTTATGTGTTATTGATCTAAATTGTTAATACAAAATTATTATTATTATTATAAAAATTACTATAATCAACACGTGCATCATTATTATAACCGTTACTGCTATAATTCTATCTATACTTTAATACTTAACTACCATTAACTATTACTTATTAATATATAATATAATATTTTTTATATTATATTATTATATATATATATATAATTAATATAATAAAATTAATAATATATAATAAATATAAATAATAATAATTATAATATAATATAATATAATTAAATATAAATAATATAATTATATAAATAATATATCGTAACGGTTAGTAATCGAGAGTAACTCTAAGATAATGAGCAATAATACATAACTAATCATATATATAAATAATAGTACGACCGAATAATAATCGCTTAAAAATAATATATAATGAATATAATTATAATAATAATAATATAATAATAATATATTTAATAATTAATAATAAATAATAATAATATTTTTTTAGTTTTTAGAATATTTTTAATTTCAATATTTATATTATTAGGATGTTACTCTAAAACTATGTATTAAATGTTTATTCTTATGATATGTCTAGTATAACTAAATATAATAAAAACTCTATTTCAGGATGTGTCACATTTCTCTCTCACAAATAGACTCAGAGCAGATATTTAGTTTCCCCATATCTAATTGTTTGAAGACAATGGCCAACGTTGATATTTTTGAAGCTTAACAATTGAATGTAAAGTATATTTTTCAATATGGATATATGCTATCAATATCAGCCACTCAGATTTGGAAGGATTGGGTGGATGTGGCTCTTTGGAATCACAGACATCCACAGAGTTATAGCTTAGTGTGATTTTGTACTAACGGTTGCAGGTGTATTTGTATAATTGAGCATGCTGATTGCAAAAGTATTGTCTCATCTCATCGCTCTCGACTGGTGCGGTGCCGGCGTCGTATTTCGGAGGAGGGCATGCCACTCACACAAAGGAGTTCTATACTCTCGGTATGAACACTGCGATTCCCGGGTGCGTGCGGGTATTCCATTATTTCTTAGATCGACTGATTT
This sequence comes from Trachelipus rathkii, assembly GCA_015478945.1. Lineage (NCBI taxonomy): Eukaryota > Metazoa > Arthropoda > Malacostraca > Isopoda > Trachelipodidae > Trachelipus > Trachelipus rathkii. The sequence continues at coordinate 2,041 of JABUQX010033765.1, read as the reverse complement.
CGTATATATTCCCTGTGGTATGTGGATATGCGCTTCCTAGAGGTAATTCTGGCATCTAATTGCCTCGAATATGCAGGAGTCTTTGCTACAGTTCTGAAGTGAGTCGCTGCGGTTCATCACACTAGAAGAAAAATAAGAGTATTCAGAATTGGTAGGGCACTATCTGTGCTAGGTAATTGTCTTGGGTGACGATGCGTCATCCTCACTTGCTTCTTCAAGTGTTTCTAGTTAGTTTAATGAAAAAGATATATCTATGTGATATTTCTACCTTAATGTGCTAGTTTATTATTATGTGTAGTAATCAGTATAGATTAGATTTAGGATTTAGGGTTTAGCGGACTTGGATGTTTAGCGATTTATTATTTTTGAGCAAATTTAGCAGATTAATATTTGATGGATTTAGGATTTAGGGCTTTTAGGATTTTGATTCTGTGTTCTAGAATAAGACTGATTTAGATTAGGAATTTAGGATTTAGGGATTTAGGGTTAGGATTTAGGACATAATCGATTTAGTGTATTTTTCTTATGACTATATAAGATTATAAGTATTAATCTCTTTTCCAAATAATAATAATCCTTCTCTATTATAGATTAATCTCTGTCAATCCGTGACTACAATAGCGATTCAATACCATGGATAACGTGTGTAATGGTATTAAAATTGATGATTGATTGATTAGTAGGTATAAATAAAATTATTGATTGATTGATTGGTTAAAATTGATTTGATTATTTGTTTACTTTAATGAATATTAATATAGATAGTGACTTGATTGATGGTAAAATATGATTATTTATATTGATTTATTATTTTATTTATTATTTATTTATATTATTATTATTATATTATTATTTTAATTAAGTATATATATTAATGTTTGTTTTATTATGTAATTATATATTATTTATAATTATATTATAATTAGTGGAGTGTTAATTGATTAATGGTGATTTATATTGTGTCATTTGTCTATTTTACTGTAGGAACATTTGGAATTATATCTATTATGTTATTATATATTAGAGTGATCGGAAATGTTAAATTAGTATTAATATATTAATGATAATGAGTAAATTTAGGTTATATTTATGAGCTGATTGTGTTATGAATAATTATTATCTATCTATTATTATGATTCTTATTATTATGCTCATTATTATTATTATTATTTAAGTGTAAATATGAATTATTATTATTCCATTATTTATATTATTTATTATTATATATATTATATTATATTATTATTTTATTATTAGTTTTATTAGTTATATGCATATGTGATTATAATGTATGTTATGTTAATATCATCACCTATTAACATACTTAAATGATATTTGTATTGAATGTGTTACATCTATGGCAATAAAGTGGATTAGTGATGTGAGTGTAGTGAGTATAAATATTATTGGTAATATATTCATGGTATTAACAGGGACGTATCGTGTGCATCGTTTGCGTAGCCACAGTGCTGGGGAGAATCAAAATTCTTATAGGCCATCCCCTCTTCTGAGTTTTTGTTCCACTCAGTTCGAAATTCAACACTTCTAATTCAGATCCATTAATTATTTTGGTAATTAGGAATGGGAGGCAGGTGGTACCTCTCGAGCTTGCTACTGCATTGATGTATGATTACCAAAACCAGAGGTCAGTAAAAGACTTATTGCTAAAATCTCTAAGGGTCACTTTCATGTATTGATTATTATTATTATTGACCAATCTATTATCTTATTATGTTTTATTATTGTGATAGATTTATTATTATTATTATTATTATTTTATTATTATTATTATTATTATTATTGATCTATTCTGTTTATTTTTATCATCATTGTCATTATTGATTTCTATTATTGAGTTGCCCCCCAACCCCCAATCCCATTATTACTACTGTTTTAACTAAATTTAAATTTCCCACCTTAACTTTAACCATTTTCAAGCATACTTTGTCAATATTTTACTTACTATTTGTTACTTTGCTAGTCACTTATTACCTTATTTTTATTTTTATTTCGCAGTTTCATTGTTATTTTTAGTTTCATT
>JABUQX010033764.1:0-15000 GCA_015478945.1 Trachelipus rathkii | reverse complement strand
ACCATATTAATAAATATATATATATATATATATATATTATATATATATATATATATTATAATATATATATTTTTAGAAAACATATATATATATATATATATATATATATATATATATATATATATATATATATATATATATATATATATATATATATATATATATATATATATCATTATTTTTTTATAGTTTAGTCTCCATTAAATTCAGTTTTCTGCAAAAATAAATTTTTGGAGGTAACTAAACAAAAAAATTTAAAAAAAAAACACCGCACGACGCCCATTTCCCTTGGAAACGTCGTTGTAGTATAGTAACATTTCGTAATTGCCCAAAATATATGACTTTATCCGTTAAGAATCTATTTTTTACTCGTAGAATAACGTTGAGCGTATTAATCGTTCCAATAGTGACGTTTCATCGGGTCCGTTTATAACTCGAAACTCTAAATCAAAATCGCTCTCCAAAAAGTCGACCTCGGAAAAAAATTTTGAATTTTTTTTAAACATTTTGACTTAGACCTTCGACTTATAAATGGTAACGAAGAAACGTCACTATCTACACGAGTATTACGCGTTTCGTATGAGGAAAATTAATTATTAAGACTAAGAAAAAACAATTATATGATAAGCGAATACCTGAATATCATTTCTTTCTTAAGGGTCCCCTCTTACGCTTCGATCGAGGTACAAAATAACGTTACTTTTTACTTCTCGGGAGATGATGCAAAATAAAATTTTCGTTCCTTAAGCGAGTTTTATTTCGAGGGCAAGTGTACTATATATATCATAATTTTTTTATAGTTTAGTCTCCATTAAATTCAGTTTTCTACGAAAATAAATTTTTAGAGGTAACTAAACAAAAAAAAATTTTAAAAAAAATATCGCACGACGCCCATTTCCCTCTGAAACGTCGTTGTAATATAGTGACTTTTCGTAATTGCCCAAAATATATGACTTTACCCATTTAGAATCCATTATTTACTCGTATAATATCGTTGAGCGTATTAATCGTTCCTATAGTGACGTTTCATCGGAACCGTTTATAACTCGAAAGTTCTAAATCAAAATCGCTATCCAAAAATGACCTCGAAAAAAAAAGTTGAAATTTTTAAAATTTTTTCACTTAGATCTTCGACTTATAAATGGATAACGAAGAAACGTCACTATCTACACGAGTATTACGCCTAACATAGTTCTGTGCGTTGAAAATTTTGCCGATTTGATCGTTGAGGTCATTTTTAGGCCTGAGAAACATCATTATAATTATAGGACACCCGATTGGGACCCGGACCTCGATTTATCCCCTCCGACGGTCGTCTCGATCATTACGAAACGTCACTCATATTTTGAGAAAAAAAAACAAATAAATCTACAATAAAGTATAGGCTTTAATGATATTTTATACTTTTAAAAAAAAATTAAGAACGAAAAAAAAAAATATAAATTAATAGATAAGGACTATTTCAATTCTTATAAAATATAATAATTTTTTTTATAAATTAGTCTTCCTTAAAACAAAATTTTCTATAATTAAATTTGTTTTTTTTTTGGGGGAACATTTAACTAAAGGTAAAAAAAAAAATATTCCCTAAAAAAAACAAAAAAAAAAAAAACGTGAGATTGGTTCGTAATGATGAAAATTGGTTCCCTCTGACGCTTCGATCGGGCACAAAAATAACGACTTTTACTCTCGGAGATGATGCAAAATAAAATTTTCGTTCCTTAAGCAGTTTTATTTCGAGGGCAAGTTTACTATTATATAATATATTATATATATATATATATATATTATATATATATATATATATAATAATATATATATATATATATACTATATAATAATATATATATAGTATATATATAATATATATAATATATATATATATATATATATATATATATAATAATAAAGATATCTAATTTTATATAATATTAAATTAATATATAAATATATATATATATATATATAGATATATATAATATATATATATATCATATTTTTTTATATTAGTCTCCATTAAATTCAGTTTTCTGCGAAAATAGATTTTTAAAGTAACTAAACAAAAAATAAAAAAAAAACATCGCACGACGCCCATTTCCCTCTGAAACGTCGTTTTAGAGTATAGTGACATTTCGTAATTGCCCAAAATATATGACTTTATCCGTTAAGAATCTATTTTTACTCGTAGAATATCGTTGAGCGTATTAACGTTCCAATAGTGACTTTCATCTTGGTCCGTTATAACTCGAAATCTAAATCAAAATCGCTTGCTCCAAAAAGATCGACTCGGAAAAAAATTTTGATTTTTTAAAATATTTTGACTTTAACCTTCACTTTATAAATTGGAACGAAAGAAATCACTATGTACACGAGTATTACATGAGGAAAATTGATTATTGAGACTAAGAAAAAACAATTATATGATATGCGAATACCTGAATATCATTTCTTTCTTAAGGGTCCCCTCTTACGCTTCGATCGGGGCACAAAATAACGTTACTTTTTACTTCTCGGGAGATGATGCAAAATAAAATTTTCGTTCCTTAAGCGAGTTTCGAGGGCAAGTGTACTATATATATCATAATTTTTTTTACAGTTTAGTCTCCATTAAATTCAGTTTTCTACGAAAATAAATTTTTTGAGGTAACTAAACAAAAAAAATATCACACGACGCCCATTTCCCTCTGAAACGTCGTTGTAATATAGTGACTTTTCGTAATTGCCCAAAATATATGACTTTACCCGTTTAGAATCCATTTTTTACTCGTAGAATATCGTTGAGCGTATTAATCGTTCCTTTAGTGACGTTTCATTGGAACCGTTTATAACTCGAAGGTCTAAATCAAAATCGCTCTCCAAAGAGTCGACCTCGGAAAAAAGTTTTGAAATTTTTTTTTTAAATTTTGACTTAGACCTTCGACTTATAAATGGTAACGAAGAAATGTCACTATGTACACGAGTATTACGCCTAACGATAGTTCGTGCGTGAAAATTTTGCCGTTCGATCGTTTGAGGTCATTTTTAGGGTCCTGAAGAAACGTCATTATAATATAGTGACGCCTCGATGGGACCCGGCCTCGATTTATCCCCTCCGACGGTCGTCTCGGTCATTACGAAACGTCACTATCGTATTTTGAGGAAAAAAGCAATAAAGTTCACGAATAAAGGTATAGGCTTTAAGCGATATTTTTATGTAAATGATGATGACAATCGATTAAGACTTTTAAAAAAATTAGGAACGAGGAAAAAAAAAATATAAATAATACGTGTATGTTATCAATTCTTTTTAAACTATTATATTATTTCTTTTATAAATTAGTCTTCCTTTAAACCAATTTTCTATGACAAATTTTTTTTAGGGGAAACTAAAATAAAATATTTTTCTAAAAAAAAAACAAAAAAAAAAACGTGAGACTGTGGTTTCGTATGATTAAAATTAATTATTAAGACTAAGAAAAAATAATTATATGATATGCGAATACCTGAATATAAATTCTTTTTTAAGGGTCCCCTCTTACGCTTCGATCGGGGCACAAAATAACGGTACTTTTTACTTCTCGGGAGATGATGCAAAATAAAATTTTCGTTCCTTAAGCGAGTTTTATTTCGAGGGCAAGTGTACTATAAATATCATAATTTTTGTATAGTTTAGTCTCCATTAAATTCAGTTTTCTACGAAAATAAATTTTTAGAGGTAACTAAAAAAAAATAAAAAAAAAATCGCACGATGCCCATTTCCCTCTGAAACGTCGTTGTAATATAGTGACTTTTCGTAATTGCCCAAAATATATGACTTTACCTATTACATGAGGAAAATTGATTAATAAGACTTAGGAAAAACAATTATATGATATGCGAATACCTGAATATCATTTCTTTCTTAAGGGTCCCCTCTTACGCTTCGATCGGGGCACAAAATAACGTTACTTTTTACTTCTCGGGAGATGATGCAAAATAAAATTTTCGTTCCTTAAGCGAGTTTTATTTCGAGGGCAAGTGTACTATAAATATCATAATTTTTTTTATAGTTTAGTCGCCATTAAATTCAGTTTTCTACGAAAATAAATTTTTAGAGGTAACTAAACAAAAAAAATATCACACGACGCCCATTTCCCTCTGAAACGTCGTTGTAATATAGTGACTTTTCATAATTGCCCAAAATATATGACTTTACCCGTTTAGAATCCATTCTTTACTCGAAGAATATCGTTGAGCGTATTAATCGTTCCTTTAGTGACTTTTCATCGGAACCGTTTATAACTCGAAGGTCGAAATCAAAATCGCTCTCCAAAGAGTCGACCTCGGAAAAAAAAATTGAAATTTTTTTTAAAATTTTGACTTAGACCTTTGACCTATAAATGGTAACGAAGAAACGTCACTATGTACCCGAGTATTACGCCTAACGATAGCTCGTGCGTGAAAATTTTGCCGTTCGATCGTTTGAGGTCATTTTTAGGGTCCTGAAGAAACGTCATTATAAATTATAATATAGTGACGCCTCGATGGGACCCGGCCTCGATTTATCCCCTCCGACGGTCGTCTCGGTCATTACGAAACGTCACTATCGTATTTTGAGGAAAAAGCAATAAAGTTCACGAATAAAGGTATAGGCTTTAAGTTTAAGCGATATTTTTATGTAAATCATGATGACAATCGATTAAGACTTTTAAAAAAAGTAGGAACGAAGAAGAAAAAATGTATAAATAATACGTGTATTTTATCAATTCTTTTTAAACTATTATATTATTTCTTTTATCAATTAGTCTTCCTTTTAACCAATTTTCTATGATAAATTTTTTTTAGGGGAAACTAAAAAATAAAATATTTTTCTAAAAAAAAAAAAAACGTGAGACTGTGGTTTCGTATGATTAAAATTAATTATTAAGACTAAGAAAAAATAATTATAATCATATAATTGTTTTTTCTTAGACTTAATTAATAATCAATTTTCCTCATGTAATACTCGTGTACATAGTGACGTTTCTTCGTTATCATCTATAAGTCGAAGGTCTAAGTCAAAATTTTAAAAAAAATTCAAATTTTTTTTCCGAGGTCGACTTTTTGGAGAGCGATTTTGATTTAGAGTTTCGAGTTATAAACGGTTCCGATGAAACGTCACTAAAGGAACGATTAATACGCTCAACGATATTCTACTAGTAAAAAATGGATTCTAAACGGGTAAAGTCATATATTTTGGGCAACTACGAAACGCCACTATATTAACGACGTTTCAGAGGGAAATGGGCGTCGTGCGATATTTTTTTTTTAATTTTCTTTTTTTAGTTACCTTCTAAAATTTATTTTCGTAGAAAACTGAATTTAATGGAGACTAAACATACAAAAATTATATATAAATAATCATATATAATATATATTCAAAAATATATATATATATATATATAAATATAATATATATATATATATATATATATTATATATATAAATATATATATATATATATTATAGTTCACTTGGCCTCCCCGACAATAAAAACTCGTCTTAAGGAACCAAAATTTATTTGCATCATTCCGAGAAGTAAAAGTAACGTGAATTTTGTGCCCGATCGAAGCGTAAGGGGGGGGACCCTTAAGAAAGAAATGATATTCAGGATGCGAATACCTGAATATCATTTCTTCTCTTAAGTGTCCCTCCTTACGCTGGGGGCACAAAATAACGTTACTTTTTACTTCTCGCGAGATGATGCAAAATAAAAATTTTTGTTCCTTAAGCGAGTTTATTCGGCAGGGCAAGTTGTACTATATTATATCATAAATTTTTTTATAGTTTAGGCTCCCTTAAATTTCAGTTTTGTACGAAAATAAATTTTTAGAGGTAACTTAAAAACCACAAAAAAAAAAATTAAAAAAAATATCGCACGACGCCCATTTCCCTCTGGAAACGTCGTTGTAATATAGTGGCTTTTCGTAGTTGCCCAAAATATTGACTTTACCCGTTTAGAATCCATTTTTACTAGTAGAATATCGTTGAGCGTATTAATCGTTCCTTTAGTGACGTTTCATCGGAACCGTTTATAACTCGAAACTCTAAATCAAATTCGCTCTCCAAAAAGTCGACCTCGGAAAAAAAAATTGAATTTTTTTTTAAAATTTTGACTTAGACCTTCGACTTATAGATGGTAACGAAGAAACGTCACTATGTACACGAGTATTACATGAGGAAAATTGATTATTAATTAAGACTAAGAAAAAACAATTATATGAAATGCGAATACCTGAATATCATTTCTTTCTTAAGGGTCCCCTCTTACGCTTCGATCGGGGCACAAAATAACGTAACTTTTTACTTCTCGGGAGATGATGCAAAATAAAATTTTTGTTCCTTAAGCGAGTTTTATTTCGAGGGCAAGTGTACTATATATATCATAATTTTTTTATAGTTTAGTCTCCATTAAATTAAGTTTTGTACGAAAATAAATTTTTAGAGGTAACTAAACAAAAAAAAATATCACACGACGCCCATTTCCCTCTGAAACGTCGTTGTAATATAGTGACTTTTCGTAAATGCCCAAAATATATGACTTTACCCGTTTATAATCCGTTTTTATTCGTAGAATATCGTTGAGCGTATTAATCGTTCCTTTAGTGACGTTTCATCGGAACAGTTTATAACTCGAAGGTCTAAATCAAAATCGCTCTCCAAAGAGTCGACCTCGGAAAAAAAATTTGAAATTTTTATTAAAATTTTGACTTAGACCTTCGATTTATAAATGGTAACGAAGAAACGTCACTATGTACACGAGTATTACGCCATGTAAATGATGATGACAATCGATTAAGAATTTTAAAAAAAATTAGGAACCGAAGAAAAAAAGAAATTATAAATATCTATCGGAATATCGACTCTTTGTAGACTATTATATTTATTTTTATTAAAATTAGTCTTCCTTTAAAACAATTTTCATGATTAAATTTTTTTTAGGGAACCCTAAGAAAAATAATCCAAAAAACAAAAAAAACATATATAATTATATATATATTTTAATTTGTGGTTTCGTATGATTAAAATTAATATTAAGGACCAAGAAAAATAATTATGTGTATGATATGCGTAGTTCCTGAATATCATTCTGTCTTAAGGGTCCCCTTACGCTTCGTCGCGCACAAAATAACGTTACTTTTTACTTCTCGGGAGATTATGCCAAATAAAATTCGTTCCTTAAGCCGATTATATGTACACGAGAATTACGCTAACGATATTCGTTGATGTGAAAATTTTTCCGTTGTGATTCGTCTAGTTTCATTTTTTTAGGTTCCTGTAAGAAACTCATGGTATAAGGTATTTAGTTACGCTCTCCAATGACCCGGCCTTCAATTTATTCGCCCCTCCGTATTGGTGGTTTTTTCTCGTGTCATTACGATAACGTTCACCATCGTATTTTGAGAAAAAAAAAATAAAGTTCACGAATAAAGGTATAGGTTTTAAGCGATATTTTATACTTTTAAGAAATAAGAACAAGAAAAAAAAAATATATAAATAATTAGGTGTTGTTTTCAATTCTTATAAACTATTTATTTTTTTATATAATTGGTCTTCCCAAAACCAATTTTCTATGATACATATTTTTTAGGGGAAATAAAGTAAAAAATATTTTCCTAAAAAAACAAAAAAAAAAATATCGTGAGACTGTCTGGTTTCGTATGATGAAATTAATTATTAGGGACAAGAAAAACCAATTATTATGAAGAAGCAATACCTGAATTATAAATGTCTTCTTTTAAGTGTCCTCTAAGCATCGATCGGGTGCACAAAATAACGGTACTTTTTACTTCTCGGAGATGAAGCAAAATAAAATTTTCGTTCCCTAAGCGATTTTTTCTCGGAGTGGCAGGTTACCTAGTATATATATATATTATATATATATATATATATTATTGGTGGAAACAACGTAGGCACATTATTTGGGCTTTATGATGGGTTTTCCAGCATGGAATCCCGCAGTTACTGCATACTGTCGTTACCTTCTTTGCATTTTGTCTTCGTTCCCTAGTATCTAATTCTTTGTAACACATCTCACAACGTTTTCTTGAAATTTGACCTGGTTGATCCTGTTGCTGTGCTGGCTGTGGTACTCTCATGTCTGTAGGATATATATAGAGGGGGTCACCAATAATATTTATTATAATATATATTATATATATATATATATATATATATATATTATATATAATATAATAGTATATATATATATATATATATATATATTATATATATATATATAATTATATAATATATAATATATAATAATCATATATATATATATTTATATATATATATATATATATATATTATATATATATATATATATATATATATATATATGATATATATACATATATACTATATATATTAATATATATATATATATATATATATATTAATTAATATATATATATATATATATATATATATATATATAGTAGATATATATATATATATATATATATAATGATCGTTCAATAGTTGACGTTTCTCGAAACGCCGCTCTCACACAACTAATCCCGCACGGCTAATCCCTAAATCTATCCATAAAGTCAACCATACTCTTAACTCTATCCTAAGAAACACACAAAGCCCCAAACTCCTACCTAAGCATCTCCAGTCCCAACTCACTCTCAAATAATTCTATAAAACCACAGAAGCCCTCACCAGACAGCATCTCTATCTCCTAATAAAATATTGGTATGGAACTCGCTCTTGCAGAACGAGTTCTCTCGATCACACGCACACCGCTACCTCATTAACAAAACATCCTCACTCCTCCACACCATCCACTAAACCAACACCACATTCACAACAATCCCCACATCCTCCAGCTATCATACCCAACCTCCATACTCGCCCCCGACGTATCTTACACATCTTTCCCCAGTCGCACCCCGCATCCAGCTCATGACCAGCGTCACCCGCGCGTTGCCCATCCAACTTCCTCCATCACAGTATCTTCATCCCAACGGCCACTCCTACCCTCGTGCGTCCGTTTGGATCAGAATATCACCCCTCCAGAACGTAAGCTCCTACGCCCCTCGCACGCATCACCCCCGGCCTGCCTCGCTCGTACTCCTCCACCACGCCATTCCACATCAATAAACAACCCCTCCCAGACAACGCGCTCGCTACCAAGCATTTATAACTCGGAAAAGCTAAATTTTGCACACATACAATCGCTCTCTGAATAAGTCTGACTCGGGAACCAAAAAGTTTGGTAGCAAGACAATTTATTACTATTTTCAAAATTCTCTTGACTGTAGACCTGTCGACTTTATAAACGGACAGACAGCATAAAACTACAGGGTGCACGACCTTGCGAACGAAGACCGCGCTACTATTGTCCTAAAACGCACCGCCGCACACTTTATTACGATAAGTTGCGCCTGGTCCCTGAAATATTAGCTGTTTGATCAGGTCTTGAGGTCAGTTTTTCCAATCCTAACTGATAACCATTATGGTAATCACGAGAGAAAGACGCTCATTATATTATAGTGGACGGCACGCTAGACGGAAAACTTGGCCTCGATTTATCACACTCGAGGATCTGTCTCCGAGCTTAATCTCTCGATACCAAAACGTCAAACTTATCGTATTTTGAGGAGAAATGCGGAAAAAGTTCACGGATAAGGTATGAAAGAAATTAGGAAATAATGTGAGAGAGTAACAACGCTGAATACCCAATTACGTCTAATGTCATAATAAATAATCATCTACGTAACGAAATCTATATCACAAGCTACTAACCCTCTTCAACACTACATCGCAGATCGAGAGAGAAGGCACTAATTAAAACTGCAATCCTAATTTTTTACTTCTTCCGCAGATGTTGGCAAAAATAAAGTTTCTTCGTTTCTTAACGATGTCTTTTTTCGCGAGGCCGTCACCACGCTGAACAGTCTTACACTAAACATAATTACTACTATACTTTTGCATCTTACCTCATGAAAGAATATTTCAAAGTCCTCCCTTTACACTTACGATATTTTCTACGAATACAACATTAATTATTAATATTCTATAGAAAAAGGTGAACTAAACAAAGAAGGATAATTAAATAAAAACCACCGACGCGCCATTTTCTACTAGGCTTAAGCGATTTTTTGAAAAAAGATCTATCTGATTAATTAAATTGAAGACTTAAAAAAATTAGAGACGAAGCATAAATGATAAATAATAGTCACACCTATCAGTGAAAAATCACACTCAAGTGACAGCAAAATTGATATCAAATTATCTCTTTACAGACTAGATGAGTTTACTTTCATTTATATATGGTTCTCTCGGGAAATAACATCTGCTTAACAAAAAAAACAATCTACTATGATCATACGTTAATACCTCCGAATATTCAATTCTTTAGTATAAGAACTAATTCGAACGTAAAGAAATCTAAAGGTCCCTCACTTTAAGCTTCGGATCGACGTTCGCGCAAAATAAGCGTAAGTTTTTCACCTCTTCGGTATGACATGTTGCATAAAATAAAATTCTTTCGTCTCCTAAGCCGATTTTTTTCGAGAGCACACCAGGTACTAAATTTATAATATATATATTATTTTTATAATCTTTGAGTCTCCCTTAAATTCAGTTTTCTACGAAAAATATTTTTTAGAGGAAATAAAAAAAAATAACTTCAAAAAAAAACGGCACGACGCCTATTTTCTCTAGTAGTTTAAGGCAAATGTTTGCTACAGATGCTATATTGAATTGAAGACTTTAAGAAAAATTATAGAAGCGAAGAAAAAAATGAAAAGGTCCAGATATGTGAATAACTGATTATTAATGCACATCTCTGTGTACAGAGCTTAAGATGTTCGCGAACCCCTGGCCTAACAGAGCGTAATTATTTTTGTTGTTTGGTTTCTTACGGGTTAAATATCTCCCGAGAAGTATGAGAGTAACGGTATTCTCGTTGCGCCGAGCGAACCGGCGTAGGGAGTGGTACCGTTAATATTTTTTGTTACAGTTAGAACTCTCTCCAGGATAGCAACACTAGTTTATTTAAGACATAATATTTTTGCCAGCTTTCCACTTAACGGTCCTCCCTTAAATATCATCCTCTTCTACGATAATAATTCTTTTAGACCGTACCTAAAAACTTCTAAAATAAAAATAATAAACACACACTATTGCACGACGACCCGAGTGCAAAAAAATATATACGCGTCACAAACTAGTTCCCTTATTACTTATCTATAATAATTGATTTATTTTTTCTGATGTTTTTAGCATTGTCTCCCCCTGAATTCTCATCAATTATCTGTCATCCGTGACATATATCGTCTCTCCCCTACAAAAATACCGAATAGCATGACTTTCGTAATACCCGAGTACCATCCTCCGATGGGGGTATAATTCCCGAGGCACGCGTTTCCTCTACGGCGTCACCTAACTAATAGTAATGACTGTTCTCGCCCTTACCATACAACGCCACCCACTCAACACGCACCAAACGAACAATCATCTTTACCGCACGGACAGAAACTATTCCGTTCAACGACCGATAACCCCATTAACAACTTATGCACCCTTATCATAGTCGCCAACACATTAACGGATTCATAACATACACAACTCTACAAACTATTGAACCGTTCAGAAATTACTTACAGAGCGTCCCCCCCCCCCCTTAGTCTTACTAAAAAAACTTTACATTTCACTCCAGATTCAGCCTGATCTTGGACATCGCCGAGCCACGATCACCACTAACCTGTCAAACACTCTCGTGTGTGAACTCGAGAGTGATCAAATGATTAAAATTTCTCCACTCTCCTCTTGAAGCCTAGAATTTAGATTTTCTTTTCGCACGCACAACAAAGAACAAATGAAGATACTCTACACTACTAACTCCAAACTACAAGACCAATGAAATACTCCATTAAGGCCGAACTTTATTAACATAAGGGACCATCTCAATCGGCTATCTGTACGTTCGCTTTTCTATAATATCTATATCTCTTTAGTTAAACCCTCTCTAAAACACATACATATATACCTCGCGCTAGAAACTGATGATGTTTAGCGTGAGTCGCACGTCCACTACAAAATCTCATTCAAAACAAAATGACTAGAGATGTTGCTTTTTTTTAAATACACTTTTAGCAACTACATTCGTAACTCAATCCCAACACCAATATACCAATCAACTTAAACTCAGACTCTAAGACACTCATTTAGAATTTTAATTTGTCACGTAAGTGATATTTGATAAAGTAAAATTATTTTCGTTGTTATCGCTCAATTTGATCCCGGCATCTAAACACAAACAAAAAAATATGAATGTTGGCGCTACGTTGGACGAACTTGCGGATTTTAATTTTAGCGTAAGCAGATAATTGATTAAATAAAAATTATATTTCGTGTTTTTAAAAATACATTTTGCTTATAATAATGATAATAAAAAAAAAAAAATATCTTAATATATTAGAATTTAATTGTTACGTAAGCGCAATATTTCGACTAAAAAAAAACTTTATCTACTTATGCTTTTATCGCCTTTAAACGAATCACTATTCTTGCTCTGCTAACATCAAAACAAAATTAACTATTGCACCCCTAGAATACATTTACGCAGTATACCCTTAAGTTGCAATACGTAATTGTACCCGTTATTCTCTAGACTTCTAACCGACTCCAACCTTATTTGTCGCTTTTGTTAAAATACCTTTTTGTAACTTAAGTAATAGATATAAAAAAATATTTTGATTAAAGGTCACTCGCCATATATTGAGTTTTATTTCCAGATTTACGCATTTCGCCTTAACATCAACTCACAAACACACTCTCAAGCTTTAAAACTGTTTATATTATGACACACGTAGATAAAGTCTGTCCAAGCAAAGATGCCAATAACTCGAATGTAACTTAAACGTAAGAAACAAATAATTGGGATTATCATATCTAAATAATTAAACTTGGAACTTATGTTGTTATTCTCCGAATCTACTTTTTGGCTAATATATAACCAAACAAGCTGAGGCTCGACACCTTTTCGCCTATAACAAGAAGACCGTAGTAATACTTCCGCTCTATAATAGCGAGTGTTACTAGTTTAACCTTTACAACGCACAACGAAGTGCTTCTTAGGCGAACAGAACAATCATCGAGAAATTCAAACCGGAAATCGCAATCTCGACAGTCGCCGAATTGAATATCCCAAAGCACCCACAGTATTAAACCAGACAAAGGTGTCACACGCGTTTTCCGAAGAACATCTAAAGATGACACACAAAAATAATATCTGAAGAAAAGCTCGGATATTTAGTCTCACTCAGTGCCTTATTACCCACAACGAACGGGAGCACAGTCTTTTTGCAAAAATTCAGACGTAGCTTTGTGTCCAACCATATCACGTTCTCCGCTACCATTATTATTCATCGAAAAATAAAAATCGTCAAACTAACAACATATAATTTATATCATATTCTCCATCGCTATAAAAAGACTTCGTTAAATAACAAATTTTTTGTTTAATCTTTACATTCCTCACCTTTATTTAAAAAAGCAATGCCGCCACACTTAGCGTGATCTAATTTTGATATTCGCTGAGTTGTATCATAATAAATTTGTTAAATAATCAAAACGACAACGGTCCTGGCAATATAATTTGCTGGACAAAAAAAATAAATTAAACGTGGAATATAAAAGAACACTTCTGAAAAAGTTAACAGTTAAATCTAATTCATAGGTTCACTTCCTGTTCGGGCGACGAACTAACGTATACTTTCGCCACTCTCCGGAAATTCGACAAATTAATCTGTCGCTTTCCCCTAAGCGAGTTTTTCTCGAGGAAACCGAAAAAAAAAGTTACGGAATCTAGGTCTTCCAGTAGCCGAGTAAGGTTGAGCGTGTGTTTTAACGAAGTAATAGATCGAAACTGAGGTCGCCTTTCACGATCCGTCGATCCATTTTTTTCGGAACGGTTCGGATATCGTACAAACTAAAAGTATTCTGCGAAAGTGCTTATACACCCCTCATTACTTTCCGTGGGGTGTCGGGCCTTCCAAAGAACACTTTGAAATTAACGTGAAAAAATCTCAAGGGTTCTTCCCCCCTTACGCTCCAATCGGGGCACCAAATAACCTTTACTTTCGACTTCTCGAGAGTTGGGGCAAAATAAATTTTTCGTTCCCTAAGCGAGTATTTCTCGAGGAAGCTAAAAAAAATTACGGAATCTGGACTTCGCGTTGCCGAGTAAGGTTAAGCGCGTGATTAAGAAGTAATAGATCGAAACTGTGGTCGCCTATCGCGTTCCGTCGAGAATTTTTCAAAGCGGTTTTGGATGTCGAGAAACTAAAAGCAGCTGTATGGTGCTTAGACCCCCTTTGTTACTTTCCAAGGGTGTCGGGTCTTCTAAAGAACACTTTAAAAATTAACATGAAAAAATCTCAAGAGTTTTCCCCTTAAGCTCCGATCGGGGCACGAAATGACGTTATTTTCGACTTCTCGGGAGTTGGGCCAAAATAATTTTTTCGTTCCCTAAGCGAGTTTTTGTCGAGAAAACGAATAAAATACTAATAGAATCTTGGACTTCGCGTTGCCGAGTAAAGTTAAGCGTATGGTAACGAAGTAATAGATCCAAATTGCGTCACCTAGCGTGATTCGTCGATCAGCTTTTGAAGATGCTTCGGATTTCGAGAAAATACTTTTTGTATTTTAAAATTATCGAAAATTCATGAATATCTTAAAATTGTAAAGGCATAAAAAATTGAAAATATTTTTATTGTTTTATAGATATTTAATACATTAACTATAAAGAAAGCAAATAAAAATGAATGTTTTACGGGTGATCAATCAAAAATTATTGGTTTGAATAAAAAATGATAAAATGAATATAAATATAAAAATTGCTTACATTCATTACTTTTTCAACGATAAGAATTTTTTATTTTTCTTAAATAAAACAATTTTTACGATAATATTGTTAATTATAATCTTTTTTTTTAACAATCCACGATTATAAATATATTTCGCCTTCGCTATTTCTTTCTTTCA
>JABUQX010033763.1:10000-30474 GCA_015478945.1 Trachelipus rathkii | reverse complement strand
ATAATATAATATATATAATATATTATATTATATAGTATATATATAATATATTATATATATATAAATGATTTTTTGTTTAAAAGAAGAATCCTCAAACACCTGCCTAAATGTACCTATGAGTCCAAATTATGCATTGAAGTGATTAATAACCCTAAAATAAATTATATATATATATATTATACATATATATATATATAATAATATATATATAACTATATATATATATAATATATATATATTATATATATATATATAATATTATAATATAATAGCCTTATATAATATATATATAATAATACTTAATAAAATATATATAAAAAATAATAAATTAATAATATACATTAATAAATAAAAAAATAAAAAAAATAACATAAAAACTAATAAAAAAAAAAAATAAAATAAAATAAATTATACCAATTATATATACATAAAAAAAATACAAAAAATAAATAATATAAAAAATAAATAAAAAATGAAAAAATATGTTTATATAAATCTGTATCTATATAAATATTATTAATATATATATATAGTAATATATATATAATAATAATTTTAAATTAACAAATTATATTATATAATAATATAATATATATATTATAATATCAAAAAATCTGCCTTCTACGAGTAGATCATCTTAGACAACATACCCATACCATAATTAAAACCCTACGTTATATATTAATATAATATATATAATATAATATATATATAATTAAGCTATATTATATATAATAATATAATATACTATTAAATAATAATTATATATAATATATAAAGATCTTATTGCGCCCTTTTAAATGGAATTACTGTTCCCACATTTAGTGGAAGAGATTCCTGATCCGCCAGAACCTTTTACATAAGTTTGAAGTCTAAACCCTTAAGAGACTGTGTGATTAACAGCCCTTTGCTTTCATACTCCTGCTTGATCCTCTTTCTCCTGTTCGTATAACGTGTCGCCAGGTGCCTTATTCTCCCTTCTATAGGCATCTTTACAAAAGCAGTTTGCTCCGCGGAAGAAATTGACCTCTTCCGCTTTTCTCAAGCACCTGTGTAGGCGCCTCGTTAAGACAAGAGATGCATTAGTTCTCTCACCAAAATGTGTGTGAATATATAGAAACTCAAAGGATCACTCGCTAATGATACCTCCTTCTGGTCCAGCCATATCGGTTTTTTGGGATTCATTGCCCTTGTCATTGATTCTCCTCCAATGCTCAATCTTCCTCTATTTAAGTCCTCAACGCTTAGTGTTTACCTGATAGGAATTGCCATTAGCATTGCGTCCAGGGGAAGGGTTTACCTTTTCATTTATTTTAATTTTTTAGTGTCATTTTTTTTTGTGCCATGACGTGTTGTCTGGAAGATTACTACAACCAGATTGCTCAAGAAATTTATTTATTTATTTATTTTTCAGCTAGCTACCTTTTGAAAAGTGACATTTACCCCATGAATGGTGGTAACCATGTATATATATATCTATATATATAATTTAATATTATATTATTATAATATATACTATAAATATAATATATATATATATAATATATATATATATTATATATATATATATATATATATATATAGATATCATAATATATATATAACTATATATAATAGTATATATATATATGATAATATTACACATTATGACCCATAAACAAATTTCAATATTTAACGTTTTTTATATTGATTCATCTATTATTATGTAATAATATATATATATATATATAGATATATATATATATATATATAATATATATATATATATATATATATTATATATATATATTATATATAATATTATATATATATATATAATATATAGTTATAAATGGGTAACTATATATATATATATATATATATTATATATATATATATTATATATATATATATATATTATAATATATATATATATCAATATATATATATATATATAATTATATATATAATATCAATATAACATGTAATATATATAATATATATATATATTATATATTATAATATATATACTATACTAATTATATATATAAATAAATATTATATATATAATATATATATATATAATATATAATATATATACATATATAAATTAAATAATATATATAATATATACTATAATATAGTTATATATATATAATATATATATATATATAATATATTATATATATATATTATATATCAATATATAAAGGGTCTTTAGTCCGCCCTTTAAATGGAAAGTACTGTCCCACATTTAGGGAAGGTTTCCTGCTCCACCAAAACCTTTTACATAGAGCTTGGAGTCTAACACCTAAGAGGACTTATTTAAAACAGCCTTCTTTCATACCTCTCCCTGATCCTCCTTTCTCTTTGTATAGTGTTGTGTAGCAGGTTTGCCCTATCTCACCTTTCTTATAGGCATTAGCAAAAGCAGTTTGCTCGCAAAAATGACGCTCGTACGGCATTCCTCCACCATTGCATAGCCCTCATAAGACAAGAGGTGCATTGTTCTCTCTCACGAAAATTGTGTGAATATTAGAAACTCAAGGAATCACTCGTAATGATACCTCCTTCCTTTTTCCAGGCCATATTCTGGTTTTTTGGTGGGATTCAATCTGCCTTTTCTTTTTATTTTCTCCTCAATGCTTAATCTTCCTCTAATTTAAGTCCTCACGTATGTGCTTAACCCGTAGAGGAATTTCCGTTAGGCATTGTCAAGGAAAAGGGTTTACTTTTCAATTTATTTTTTAATTTTTATTTTTTTCTTTATTTGTAATTTTTCATTTTATTTATTTATTATGTTATTTATTTATTTATTTTTGTTCAGCTACTACCCGATGAATGCAGGTTCATGTAATATATATATTATATATATATATATAATATATAATATATATATATATAATAATATATATTTATATATACATATATATATTATATATATAAATATATATAATATATATATTAATTATATATTATTTATATAATATAATAATAATATATAACCTATAATATATTATATTATATATATATATATATGTATATAAATATATATATTAATATATATATATCTTATATATATATAATATATATATATATATATATATATAATATACTATATATATATTATACTATTATATATATACTATTTATATATATATATTAATATATTATAAATATATATAAAATATATATATATATATATATCATATAATATATATATATATATAATATATATACTAATATATTACTATATTATTATATATATATTAATATATTAGTATATATATATATATATATATATATAATATAATATATAAATATATATTATAATCATTCTACATATAATATATATATATATATAAAAATATATATATCATATATATATACATATATATATAAATCTATTTATAATATATATCATATAATATATATATATTGTATTAACTATATAACAATATATATATATATTATATTATAGTATAAATAATATATAAATAATATATATAAGTTTTAATTCGCTTTA
Organism: Trachelipus rathkii; assembly: GCA_015478945.1. Classification (NCBI taxonomy): domain Eukaryota; kingdom Metazoa; phylum Arthropoda; class Malacostraca; order Isopoda; family Trachelipodidae; genus Trachelipus; species Trachelipus rathkii. Next base: position 26,969 of record JABUQX010033763.1, on the reverse strand, counting down.
AATGGGTCAAACTAGTACTGACGCTTCCTACATATAGGGGGTCCTATTCCACCAAACCCTTATCGCATTGTGAGTTGTGAGTTCTAAAGCTAAGAGATCTATTAAATAACCCTCTCCTAACTTCAAACTCCTCTTGCGCCCCTCTTTCTCCAGTGTTCGTTTTTTCGCTAAGCTGCGCTATATCTTCTTTTCTTTCTGATATCAGAGCTTTACAAAAAGCAGTTTGTGCTAACCGAGTAATTGGGCTCTCGCATACCCGCAACCACGGCCGTAGCCAGTCGTTACAGTCAGAGGCGGATTGTTCTCTCACGAAAATTTGTGAATATTTGCGGAGACTGTGCAGAATACTTCGCTATACGTAATGAATTACCTCATTTCTTTTCAACCAGAACTTCCTCTGTTTTGTTGGATTTCCACTGCCACGTTTTCTTCTATTTCTCTCCCGCATAGTGCGTTTAAGATCTTCCTCTGATATTAAATCTAGCGTCATTGAAGACACTGAACTCCCTGCATTTGGGGAGGGATGCTGTTGCCACCAACAAACCCCTTGTTTTGCATAGAGATTGAGTCTAGAGCTATGAAACTTGATATAACTGTAATTTTAATAGGACTGTTGGTTTAAAGCGTTTTTTTTTTTTTCTTTTTTTGATTATAAAACTCTACAATTCTTTCCATTATTGCATTGTTTCACATTCTTTTATTAGTATAATGCTAAATGTCGTTCATCAAGCACATCAGGTGCTATCGATGTACAAAACTTTTTCAACACAATTCATGCCACTTAAGCGTAACTTCAATACCATACTTTAAAAAGGAAGAGAACGAAACGGTTTCATGCTATTTTCGATTTATAGATAGGATAGACTGAGCCCCCTCTTCATTATTAAAATTAGCTGACGTTAATACAATAACGTTATTAGTCAATTACCGAAATGCCTCAATGTAACTTTACGATCAGAGGATCACAATCATGAAGGTCCTCTCTAACGAGAATTTCTAAATGATTTCAATTATATTATTACTAGTTATTATTATTGTGGCTGTTTTTTCTTTTAATTTTTGATGCGACAATTATTTTATATTAAAATATATTTTAAATAAACACAAACATCTTAGTATACTTTAACAATTTAATTTCAATTATTTTTAAAACCTTTAAAAGTAATGGACGGTGCTCTGGAGTTATAAATATATCTATAACTGTTAATATATAATATATATATATATATATATATATATATATAATTATATTATATGATATATATATATATATATATTATATATAATCTATTATATAAATATTATAATAATAATATATTATATGTTCGTTAATATTATTATTATATTACTATAATATATATACTATAAATATAATACTATATATATATATAATATATATAATATATACAATACTATATATATATATATAATAATATATATACTAATATATATATATAGTATATATATATAGTATATATATATATATATACATAGCATACATACACAAACACACACACCAAGAGATGACACACACACAACACACAACACACAACAAACATTACCAGCCACACACACACACACACACACGACACTACACAAACAAAAACACACACAACAACATACAACAACACACGCACACCACATACACACACAACACACACACACACACAACACACACACACACACCAACACTCAACACACACGACACACACACACACACACATCATACACATAGACACACACACAGCACACACACACACACACACAAGAATACTTCGTATATTACTACTATATTATTATATTATATATAATAATATATATATATACAATAATATTAATATATATATCTATATATACTATATATATAAATAATATACCTCTATATATATATATTTATATATCATATTATATATTGTGTTAATTTTAAATATTATTTTATATATAATCTTATATATATGATAGTATAGTGATATATATCTCATATATTATTATATATATATACTATTCGCATAGGCATAATTTTAACCATAGAAATTTTGCACAATTTTTCTTTATTTTATTTCGATAATACTAATATATAATATATAATATATATATATAATATTAATATATTATATTATATTATATATATTATATATTATATATATATATATATATATTAATAATACTTATATATATATATATATAATCAAATACTATATATATTATAATATATATATATAATAATTATATACTCTCCCTCTCTCTCGCTCTGAAAACCAATCCTTTATGTTTTTTACAATATATACCATACAGAGGTTTTTTTTTTTTCCTTTTTTTTTTTTTTTTTTATTTTTTTTACATAAACTTTGGTCTGTATTTATGTTATCACATACCGAAATAATGGACCTAATTTTAAGAAGGGATCCATACTGATATATATAATATATATATTATATATATAAATATAACTATTATATAATAAATAAATATAAATTATATATATTATATATATTATATATATATATAAATATTTATAAATATTATAATAATTAGATATAACTTTAATCTTCATTCTACAACGTACATCATTCATGATATCTTGAAAAGTGAACGTTATGTGACTTAAGAATCTATCTCGTTAAATAAATATATATTTACTATTAATATATATATTTATAATATTATAATATAATAATAATATATATATATAAATATAATATATATATAATAAATATACTATATATATATTATATATTAAATATATATAACAGTCTATGTATTACAAATTTTTTTTACAGAATTTGTAGGAAAATGTTGTAAGTGCATTCATAGGAGCAAGTATAATGTGTTTTATAATAAAAAAAATAAATGATAGATTATGTTAACATTCATTCAAGTAAGATAACAAAAAATCATTACAGAAAGTTGCAGTAAAATCTCAAAATGAAATTAGAAAGTTGAAATGACAACAATAAATCAGCATCATTCAAGTGCAAACGATATGTAGACCTTCTTTCTATTCATAATCATACTTTCCGAATACTTACATGTTGAAAATACTGATAATTTTATGTGTATATGCGGATTCAGTAGAGTTAAGATTTTCAACACTATGACTGTTGAAGATTTGCTTGAGAAATACTAAGATAACAAAGACTTGTACGGCTATTACCTCTACTTACATACACTAAAATATAATCATTTTTACTCATTTTCTTCTTAGAAATTTAATATTAGGTCATACCTCTTTACATGATATAATATATATTAAATTATATAATATATATATTATATAATATATATAATAATATATTATATATTATATATTAATATAATATATAATATTTATATATATTATATATAATTTATATATATATATATATATATATATATATATATATATATATAATATATATATTATAAACATATACAATATTTCAAAGTTTTTAAATTAAATTTAAAATGCACACATCAAACACACCACACACCACAACACACACACACACACAAACACACAACACACACACCACACCTATAATGAAAACATAAAAACAATCAATACCAAAGAACACCACTACGCACCACACCACACAAACACACAAAACACACACACACGCCATAACCTATAACACACACATACATACACACACATCATACGTACACATATAAGCACATCCAAATTGCATACATCAAACACACACACACTATAGACAAAATACAAACATACACATACACACACACACCACAACATCACACAAGCACACACACACCACACCACACACACTAATACACACACACACACACACCAGTTATATATTTTATATAATATATATAATATTATATCATATTTATAATATATAATAATATTATATGAATATATATATTATTCATATTTATATATCATATATTATATATAATAATTATATAATTATATAATAATATAATCAATAGTATATATATATTATATATATACTAATAATACTATATACTATATAATTATTTATATACTATAAAAATATAATATATATTTATATAATTTAAAATATACATATATATATATATATATGTATATATATATAACTTCACAATATATATATAATATTATAAGTATTATATAATATTATATAATTAATTTATAATAATATATAATATATATATAATATATATATATATAAATTTATATATTATATCTACACACATAAGGGACAATGTACATACACCGTAATTTATACATTGAAACCAAAAAAACTACATACATTCACATTCAACACCATTATGCAACACATCACATACAACATCCTCAATACATATATAATATATATATACTATATTATTTTAATATATATAATTATTATAAATAATATAATATATATAATATATACCTATATATATAATATATATATATTATATATATTTAATATTATATATAATATATATATATACTATATATATATTATAATACAAGGTTCATTAAAATCAGTCATTGTTTAAAACAAATCAAACGTAAAGTTTTTTTTTAAGGACTTTTGCAGAATAGCCTTATTAAAAACAATTTATAGTCATTAATTATGCCGAGTTATCTTATATCAATTCATTCAGCTAATACTAAAAGTTATTTTCAGTTCTTTCTATAAACACTTCTTATAATAACCTCACTTATCTCTGAACAGAAATTTAATTATATTATTATTTTATTATTATTATTATTATTAATTATTTTACTTATTATTAATTATTTAATTATTATATTATTTATTATTATATTTATATATTATTATTCATTTTATTACCCTTATTTATCTTGATTAATTTATGATGTAATTTAATATATTACAAAGTGCATTAATTTAAAAGTGTGTAATCAGATGAAGGCATGCTTAGAGGGATATATGGCATGTTTTGTATTTTGGATTACGTGTTACATGCATAAATTACAATTTGTTAACATTTAATTATAATGAAACACACGAGATAATAGAGTAGCGAAATTAAATGGGGAGATGTAATTTATTTAAAATCTTACGATTAATCGTCTACTTTCTATTATGAAAAATGCATATATGTACTTAAATATACATTTGAATTTAAGAAACAATTACGTGCTTTTAAAACATAGTAAATTTTTTGATAAAAAAATTATTCGCGCTCCTGTATTGGGTAAACGATTTTTAATACCTAATATATAAAGTTTTCATATTAGACCGTAAAGCAATAAATATATAACATAAATTGCTTCTTTAAATTAGTAATATTGAATCGCATGCATCGATGCATCGGATGCATCGATGCATCGATGATCAATATTATGTGAATATGTTAATATGCTCTATACATGATTCAATAATTGTTTTACTGCTTTTAGGATATGTAACAGTATATGTTTCAACCCTAAAAATTCGTTGTTTTACAGACCTCTAAACCAGTAAAGCACAGTAAAAAAGCAGTTAAAGCAGTAAAGTAAAAACTTAAAGCAGTAAAACATGTTGTCATATTGCAAATGCGATATTGTTTACTGCTTTAAGGTATGTTAAAATGGTATATGTTTCAATAAAATTTTATTAGATAAAATACATTTAAAAATGAGTTAAAGTCAGAAAAGTATAAAGGGTTTTACAAATCTCCATGTAAAATGTATAATGACATTAATTGAGTGGTACTCAGGCTTTCCAAATCTTTTGTTGATTTCTCTGCGCTGTAGTTCTCTTTGCTTACGATTGCGTTTCCAGTCTTTACAAGCGCTTTGCAAGGCGATTCGAGCAATATAAGGTGGACTTCAGGTACGGAAATTGCTAGTCGAGCGTTCGTGCTCTTGAGGTACCAAACGATGTCGACCGGAACTTTTCGATTAAAACGTGATTGACTGCTGACTCGTTAACCCTTTGACGAAACTGGCAACGACGAGAATTTGCGATTCATTCCTGGACGAAATACGACGTATGAAGGGGAATAATTATACTGATGATTAACAAAACGCCATTATTAAAACAAACAATGGCGGGACCGCAAGTCAACCAAGGTTGGTTAAAAAGGTCCATGAAAAAACGATATAATAATATATATAATTATATATTATATATATAAATATAATATATAATTAATAATATATATATTATATATCATATGTATAATATATTATATTTAAATATATATATCATAATATATAAATCATATAATACTTATATATAATTAATGATATATATAATATATATATATATATATAATTATATATATATATATTAATATATACTATACATACATATCATACATAACATATACAAACACACTACACACACGTCACAACAGTACACACATCACCGTACCCACGAACAACATACACACACAGCACCACAACACACACACAACACACACACATCACACACACAAACAAATCACCACACACACACATATCACAGCGCACACACACATGACCACAGCACACTACACACACTCACACACACAACACACAACACACACGACACATCACACACACACACAAAACGCACACAACACACACACACACAATACACATATCTAAACAATCAACACACACAAACACAACACACACACACAAGCAATACTTCTATATACTGACAATAATATATATCTATAGATATATATATATTTATTAATATTATAATTATTAATATAATATTATATATATATATTTATAGGTATATATATATATCTGATAGAATTATATATATATAATATATACTATATAATATATATATATATATACATTGTCGCTATAAGGCATCACATTTCAATATGCTAATACAAATGTTTTCTTTATTTCTAGGCGTAATATTATATTAATATATATATAATATATATATATTTATATATATATATATATTATATATATATATATAAGATATATATATAATTATAATATAATATATAATTATATATATTATATAAGTACTGTCTCTCTCTCTCGCTTTCTGAAAAACCAATTCACTTTTATGTTTTTTTTTGTCCAAATTGTATATACATACAGAGTTTTTTTTTTTTTTTTTTTTTTTTTTTTTTTTTTTTACATTGATAACTGCGTTATATTGTAATACCATCATATCCAACTTTTAGAATCATATATATATATATATATTAATTTTATTATTATATAATATATATATATATTTTATATTAAAATATTATATATATATAACTTATAATATATTATATATATATATATAATATATATTTATATATATATATATATATACTATTTATATATATATTTAATTTTTTTAAACTACGATTAGCTATCTTGAAGTGGAACGTTATTGTGCTTAATGAATTATCGTAAATTAAATATGATTTTACTACTTATATTAAATAAGTATTATTATATATATATATATATATATATATATATATATATTATATATTAAATATATATATATATATATTAATATATAATTACAGTTATGATTAAAATTTTTTACAGATTGTGTAGGAAATGTGTAAGTGCTAATTAGAGCATGTAATGTGTATATATAAAAAAAAAATGAAAAGATTATGTAACATTTCTTCAAAGTAAGATCCAAAAATCATAACAGAAGTTGCAGTAAAATCAAAATGAAATTATGAAAGTTGAAATGAACAACATAAATCAGATCATTCAAGTCAACGATATGTAGACTTCTTTCTTATTCATAATCATACTTTCCGAATACTTACATGTTGAAAATACTGATAATTTTATGTGTATATGCGGATTCGGTAGAGTTAAGATTTTCAACACTATGACTGTTGAAGATTTGCTTGAGAAATACTAAGATAACAAAGACTTGTACGGCTATTACCTCTACTTACATACACTAAAATATAATCATTTTTACTCATTTTCTTCTTAGAAATTTAATATTAGGTCATACCTCTTTACATGTATATATTATATATATTTATAATATATATTATATATATACATATGATATATATATATTAATATTTATAGATTATGTGTATATTACAGTCAAATATGTAATATATATAAAATAAATATAATAATGTGTAAATATGTTATTATATATCTATATTTATATTATAATTAATATACATTTTCTATATATATATATAGTACTATATTTCAAAGTTTTTAAATAAATTACTATACAACATACACACACACACACACACACACACACACCACACACACACACACACCCTTCCACACACTCACACGATCCATCCACACACATTACAAACACACACGCACACATTTTACTTTACTCTTTGGTGGGCAAATGCACATAGACATTTAAACGAACATCACACAACACATTAACCACACACACAAAGAGGCCTGAGGCTCCTCAGAACACATACATACACAAACACATAACACATACAAACCACATACACACTTTCACACACACACACACCACAACACACACACATTACACACACACACACACACCTATTATATATAAATATATAATATTAATATATAATATATATAACTATATTATATATAATATAATATATAATATATATAATATATATATTATAATATATATATTATAATATTATACTATAATTATATATATATTATATATATCTAACTTTATCGTACAGATTTCTCGTTATATTTTAGCATGTATTAAAAACTATGCAGCAATATATTAATTTATAATAATAATTATTAGAATAAATAGGAAATATATTAAATTAATTTAATAACTAATATATATATATATAATATAATTTATATATTTTAGTATATACTACCTATCGAATTAAATTATAATATGATATATAATTATATATAATATTATATATATATATTATTCTAACACATAAAGTCAATTACATAAACGTTAATTTACATGAAACATATATAAAATATCATATTACTATACAACAATTACTGACACACACACAACACACACCATTATATATTAAAATAATATATATTAAATAAATTAATTAATATATATATATATTTATTATAGTATATATTAATATATATATATATATAGATTATTATATCAATAATTATATATATATGGATTCTTTATATTCAATGTATAAATACTTTGATACTATATCCAGAATATATACTCTCTGTTTTTGATGTAGCCGCTCCACTTACTTTTACTTTTTCATTGCATTTAAGAAAATTCAGCAATAAGTTATTAATGCTATGCCAAGCCCAATTGCCCAAAAGAGACTTATTTAAAAACTAATATTATATGTTCATAATTTAATACACGTATGTACTTAAAATTCAATTCATTCAGCTATTATAACTATAAAATATATATTTCATTTTTTACTTAAAACTTCTATTAATAACTCAATTATATCTCTGAACAGAGCAATATATTTATTAATTCATTTATAATATATTTAATTTTAATTTATTATAATAATTATTATATTATAATTATTATAATTATATATTTAATTATTATCTATTAATTAATTATTTAATTATATTATTAATTTTATAATTATTATCTTTTTTAATTACCCTTATTATTCTTGTATAAATATATTTTATGATGTATCTATATATAAGAATACAAATGCAATTTTAAAAAGTTTGTATTCATGAATGAAGATAGATATAATGGAAGAATCATGAATGAGATGTTATGTAATATTGGTTACGTGTCACAATGCAAATAAGCACATTTATTATTTAAATTAATGAAACAAACGAGATTAAACAGTAATGTTAGCGAAAATAAAGGCGGGTAGTCGTGAATTTATTTAATATAATCAGCACTTAAAAATCTCACACACAGGTACATAGATTAATCGTTTACTTTCATTTATATGAAAAGAATGTAATGATTATTATGGGTATACACTTGGAATTTTAAATCAATTACGTGTTTATTTTAAATAAATATAATGTTTACTATAAAAAAATATATTCTTATTAATCAGATTAATCTCGATTCATATTTTAAAAACCTAAAACTCTTAACCTTAAAGACGTTAATAGCACAAATATAATAAAACTCTTAATGAATCATCGTGATAATTAAACGCATTTATTGAAGCTTCGAATGCAATCAATGGCAGTCGACTGACATCAAATGCATCGATGCTCAATATAATGATAATATGTTAAATTTTGCTTCAAAACTATCGATCATTATATTGTTTATTTACTGTCTAATTTAGTATAAAGAAGATGTTTCAACTTAAAAATCTTAGTATTTATACAGACCTCTAAGCAATAGATATAAAGCAGTAAAGCAGTTTAAAGCAGTAACAGTAAAAAGCATATTTAACTCCTACTCGTTGCAAAATTGCAAAATGCGATAATTGTTTTTACTGGCTCTTAAAGTAATGTTAAAGAACTATGTTATCAATGAAATATGTTTATTATAAAAAATACTATTACGAAAAGTGAATGTAAAGGCAGAAAAGTCAAAAGAGTGCTGTCTTACATACTCCATAGTAAGCTGATGACATAATGGTGGTACGGCTGTCCAAATCTCTGTGTGGTTCTCTAGCGCTATTAAGTTCTTTGTAGCATACAGATGTCGTGTTTCCAAGTCTTCAAAGTTTGCAAGGCGATTTCGAGCTAATGAGTAGGCAGTCCGAATTGCGTGGGCGTTCGTTATTAAGACGAGACCAACGATTGCGAACTTGATTAAAAACGTTTGACGCGACTCTTCCTTTGACGATGGCAACGACGATAAATTTGCGATTCATCCTGACGAAAACGAACGATTGAATTATTGACGATGATTAATACAAAACGCCATCATAAAACAAAATCGCGACGCAATGTCAACACAGGTTGTTAAAAAATGGTCCATGAACAAGAACAATAATAAAAATAAAAGACCTTATCACAACTTAAAAATAATCAAGAAAACCGTACCTTAGAAACAAAACAAAAAAAAAAAAAATAAAAAGTGGCGGCTCCACCCCTTGGGTTGGGTAGACGCCTGGGTGGAAATCCCATAGCATAAAAATTCAACCCAGAGAATTCGTGAGAGAATACGTGGATGATAAAATGACAACCCGCCAAAAACACCCCATGAACCTACGATGAGTATTATAAAAAAGATAACCCACCCTGAGCAGTCATCGCCGCCGGTCATGTGCGAAATACCCTACCCTGTACTACTTTACGGCCCATTCATATTACGTACTGAATGCCCAGCCACTCTCTCTCTCTCTCTCTCTCTCTCTCTCTATGAATAGTATAATTATATATAGATATAAGAGCTATGCTGTGCCAACTCGTAGGAGGGGAGCGGCTATCAAGTATATATATATATATATAATATATATATATATATATATAATATATTATAAATACTAGTCACTTAAGATTAGATAATTGATTACTATATATATTTATATACTATAATATATATATATCAGAGACGTGCAGAGACGTATTTATATTGGCCATAAAAATTTAGGATAATTGTAATTATCATTATTAAATATTAACAGCAAAAAAAGCATTAATATTATCACTAACAGTAGAATAACCCAAATGAATACTTATTGTAAAGTAAAATAATTATCAAAATTATGTATTTTTTGAATAGATTCACATTTTTGACCAATGCTGACTTTATTAATCATCTCGGTGAGAAGCTGCGCAGTAAAATATTTATTTTATCTATGGTCCAAAAACGTAGCTATGGAATATAATTCGTTGTTCTGTGTGAAATCAAACTTTTGTTAATTTCTTTCTTCAATATCGTTGTTTTTATCATCTTAATTCCCTGACAGTTATGTTAATTATCTGAGGGAGTAATTGTGTTTGCGAGAATAATGACTTAGGCTATTGATGACGAGTTTTTATTGATTATTTTGGTGATATCTTCAAAGGAGTGGAGTACAGTAATACAGTTGGTAATAATATTGTCATGGGATGCTCAAATATTTATTTTATCACTAGAGCGGCCCTACAACCAGAGAGATTCATTAAGTTTTTGCATCTTTATCTACATTTGTAGAATGTTGTTCCAGCGCTTGGCGACATCATTTATCACTGAAAGTTGTGAAACAATAATTTTCGTCTGTATTTTCTTTAGTTTTTCTTGAGCCAAGGTCGAATGAAAGAGGACTTCACTGACTGATGTTTGAGATGTCAAGCATATTTAATGGTAATATGCAGTTTATGACTGTCAAAGTTTGTGTAATTCACTCCAGAAAGAAACAGGGCTCGCTTTATATTGGCAACAGCATCTTTTATGACACAGTAAACGCCGTCTGGAGATAGGTTTCATTTTTTCAATTTTCCAATGAAAACGTCACTGATGTATTTACCCGTTCTGGTAGTGGTTCAGAGCACAACACAAAATTTTGGCATTTTAAGTCCTTGTCAGCAGCTTTACTAATCAGAGATAGTAGTAGGAGAGCCATTTTGGACAACGTAGCTCCGCCCCCTTTTTGACCTTGACTGACCGGTGGTCATTTTGACCACAGGTGCCAGGAACCTACCTGAGGCTTTTTTGGCCCCGTAATTTTTGGAATACTCAGCTACCTTCATGGTTTTTTTTTTTTTATTTTTTATTTTTTAGATTATCTTTATTTATTTATTTTTTATTTTAAATTTTATTTATTTTTTTCCTTCATTATTTTTTCCCCACCCCCCTTAAGGGTGGGGGGGCGTTTCGGAGTTCACCAACGCGTTTTCGCTTAACCGCAAGGCCCCGCCGAACCGCGCCGAACCGCGCAGCACCGCACCGCACCGCACTGCACCAAGCCGGACCGTTTTTTCGCTGTTTCGCATCCTCGTTTTTCTATAACTCATGAATGTATTTTAATATCCACGAATGCATCCATAGACACATACACTCACCCTTATACACACGCACCCTCATGCATCCCCAGTCCATCCCTCCTACCCCGTTCCATTCACCGTATCTCTATACCCATTCCATTCACCGTGACTGCTTTATCTGTCTGTGCTCTCCAAGGAGGTATTCCCAATCCCCTATACCATAGTTTTCATTGAATCTATTTTCAAATTTGCCTTTCACTATATATATATATATATATATATATATATATATATATATATATATATATATATATATATATATATATATATATATATATATATATATATATATATATATATATATATATATATATATATATATATATATATATATATATATATATATATATATATATATATATATATATATATATATATATATATATATACTATATATATATATATATATATATATATATATAATATATATATATATATATATATATATATATATTAATAATAATAATAACATATATATATATATATAACTTAATAGCAATAACCTTATATATATATATATATATATATATATATATATATATATATAATATATATATATATTCTATATATATATAATATATATATATATATATATATATATATATATATATATATATATATATATATATATATATATATATGCTAACTATGCTGCTGCTATATATAGTTGCTCTTGTACTCTTCTGGAAGGTTTCACAGGTATCCTGAACCCATTGGGCCTTCTTTAAGGAATGGTCGCCACATGTCATTTTATACTACTACTTAGTCATGTATATGTACCATGCGTTTGCGCATACATGTATATGTATCATGCGCGTGCGCATAACATCTTCTATCTTCTGATGCGAATCATCCCACCCACAAGAATGAACAAAGGAATTGTGGGAATTTAAAAAATGTGACCTATACCAGTCACTAACCGAACTGGAACTCGACCCGTAGCCTCTTAAGGAAGTGTATAGGACTTAACTAATTGGGCTCCGTCTGAATGCCCTTTAATATATAAACAAATGTTACTTATATATAAATCATTTTATGCATAGCAAAAATTTGGAAATAGCTATTTCCATACTTTTCTAAAATTAAATCTGGAAATTTTATATCAATTTGCATTTTATATATATGCAATTTATATATATATATATATATATATATATATATATATATATATATATATATATATATATATATATATATATATATATATATATATATATATATATATATATATATATATATACTATGTTTTTATATATATATATATTTATATATATATTTACTAATATCATATAACAAATAAAAATATATGTAAAACGAGAGAGAGAGAGAGAGAAATTTAGTATATATATATATATATATATATATATATATATATATATATATATATATATATATATATATATATATATATATATATATATATATATATATATATATATATATATATATATATATATATATATATATATATATATATATATATATATATATATTAACCTTGTTTGACCATGATATTTCGACATTGACCTTGCCGGATACCCTATACCCAGCCTACACCTAGCCTAAACCACCTATTGACCTTACCTAACATAACTAACTAACCTAACCTAACCTAACCTAACCTAACCTAACTAACCCCTAACCTAACCTAACCTAACCTATACCTAGCCTACACCTATCCTACTCCTGCACCTAGCCTCCGCCCCGCCTTGAGCTCATCCAGGTAACTGATGCCTAGCCTTTGGTAGGTATCTGTGCTAACATGAGGTCATGTAGGAACCTGACCTGTATGGATCTATCCTAACTTATTTCCATCCGTGCACACACACACACACACACACACACACACACACACACACACACACTTATACTTATACACATACACACTTATACTTATATATACACACACACACACACACACACACACACACACACACACACACACACACACATTCACTATGACACTTATACACACATTCACTATGACACTTATACACACATTCACTATGACACTTACATTTACCCATAGACACTTACATTTACACTTATACACAAGCGGTCACAAACACACACACACATACACACCCACATACATATACACACATTCACTATATGACACTTACACACACCAAAGACGCTTACACTTACATTTACTTATACACATGTATAAACACGACCAACCTTTGGTCTTCCATGGGTCAATTTAGCCCATCCTAATTTTAGGCACTTAAACATTTTTATTAAAAACATATACTTTACAGACCTTAAAGCAGTAAATCAGTAAATCAATAGAGGTGTTAACTAACACCTAGGGGGATTAGTGTTTTAACTCATATGTTTACTGCTTTAACTCATGTTTTTACTGTTTTAACATATGTTTTACTGCTTTTAACTCATATTTATTAACATTACATACCTTAAACAGTAAATCAGTAAATCAACCAAGTGTTACCTAACACCTAGGGAGGATTAGTATTGTTTACCTTACTACTGCTTTAACTTTCTGTTTTACTGCTTTAACTCATGTTTTACTGCTTTAACTCATATGTTTTACTGCTTTAACTCACATATTCATTAACATTACATACCTTAAAGCAGTAAATCAGTAAATCAATAGAGGTGTGACCTAACACCAAGGGGATTAGTATGCTTTTGTTTTACTGCTTTACTGCTTTAACTCATGTTTTACTGCTTTAACTTTCTGCTTTACTGCTTTAACTTTCTGCTTTACTGCTTTAACTTTCTGCTTTACTGTTTTAACTTTCTGCTTTACTGCTTTAACTCATATATTTTATTAACATTATGTTTTTTATTTTGTTTTAATACTTTTTATTTATTTTTATTATTATTTTTATTTATTTTTATTATTATTTTTTATTATTTTATTTTTATTATACTTTAGTGTTATTTACTTCATGCCTATTGTTATTATTATTTAGAACACACACACACACACACACACACACACACACATACACTTACACATATACACACATTCACTATGACACTTATACACACATTCACTATGACACTTACATTTTACCCATAGACACTTACATTTACACTTATACACATGCGGTCACACACACATTCACTATGATACTTATACACACATTCACTATGACACATACATTTGTCCATAGACACTTACATTTACACTTACACTCACACACAGATTTACCTCACACAGATTTACTTACACTCACAGATTTACTCACACACAGATTGCTCACACACAGATTTACTTACGCACACACACACACACACACACACACACACACACACACACACACCCGCACACTCACTTACACATATAACGTATAATTTATTAAAACATTTTATGTTTTAATTAAACACGTACATTTATATTACTCATTCAAATATAACTAAAATTATTTCAAAGTTTCTTAAAACTTCTATAATAAATCAATCATTATCTTTGAACAAAGAATTTATTATTAACTGTTAATACTTTTTGTTTATAAATTTTATAACTATCAAGTTTTAAAATAACTTTTACTAAAATTTTATGAAATTTTATTAAAAACATATATTTTACGTACCTTAAAGCAATAAATCAGTAAATCAGTAAAGCCAGCCCCTAGCACCCCTCTACATCAAGCTATGCCACGTTTTGTTCTATTGACTTACTGCTTTACATCATCTTTAGCCATGTAATAAGTATAAAATAACAAAATAAGTTCTTCTCTGCTAACATAACATGTATTTTATTAAAATCATTCTAGATCATTTAAAAATAACAATTATTCACCTATTTATATTATTCACTCGATGTTAACTAAAAATATTTCAAAGTTTTTTTAAATAATTCGGGTTTTCTTTATTATTATTATTATCTATGTACATTGACAATCCATCACGAGAAAACACAACAACCCGCACTCCTTACAGATACGAAACTGACCTCTCTCTGTAAAATGTGTTGAAATAACTATTTAGGCCTAAATTTAGGATAATCTTTTTTGTAGTCAAGGGGGCGATTTAAGCCTAATTCCAGGGATTAAAATATATTTCAAACTGACCTTTTTCTGTAAAATATGGTGCAATAACTACGTTAGGCCTAAATTTAGGCCTAAATTTAGGATAAGCCTTTTTGTAGACGGGCTAATTTAATCCTAATACCAGGTCAAAAGGTAATTCCCGTATAGACAAGAATCATTGTTATTATTATTTTTATAAATATATTTCAAA
>JABUQX010033762.1:20000-40664 GCA_015478945.1 Trachelipus rathkii | reverse complement strand
CAGCAATATACTCACCAGCCTTTGATGATACAAACCCCATCGGCAAACAGGTATACGTATATGTGCCTAAATTATCTGTAATAGTGAAATATTTTTGGCTGTTAGGGTCCAAGGGGACATTATAGAAACCTTGAGTGAGGTTTATCTTGCTGTAATACATACTCCCTTTCAAAGCAAATAAGGCGTCGTGAATATTTGGTAGACCAAAAATATCTACTTCTGTTCTTTTATTCAGCTGCCTAAAATCTGTAATGAGTCTCACCCTACCATCTTCCTTTTCCAGTACTGAGAAGGGTGCAGACCAAGTAGCATTTGCACGCTTTAAAACCCCCGCCGCAACTAACTGATATAATTCTGCTTTTGTAGCGTCATACAATTTGTGTGGTATCTTGCGGGGAAGCAACCTGATAGGATCGCCGCGAATTCTCGCTTTGTATTGGAAGGCCGCGCCAATTCCCTCAAAATCCTTTTGGGTATATCCCCCTTCTCCTCGTTCACCCCCTTCAAAGTGTCCATTTCTACTCCCTCGTTTCTATTCCTTCTTTCTTGCTCCCAGTATTTATCAAATATTTCCGCCCATCTTATTTGTTGCTTTATTTTTATATGCAAGTTTTTCTTTAAATGTGGGTTTAAAAATAAATTTTTATAGGAAATAGAGGGCTAATAGGGATAGATGGTATAGAAGGTGATAGATTATTAGAAAGTACATGCACATCCATATTTTTGATGAGGTGGTCTGGTCTTAATATTATAGTATGATTAGTGTTGGGTCAATTAAAAGGTCTTTCTCAAAGTTAATTCTAAAAAACCATATCGTTTTGCAAATCTTGATGTGTGTAGTGTTAGTATAGGTGTGTGTTGATGTATAGTTATAGTGAGTTAGTTGTAGGTGTGATGTATGTGTATGTGTAGTAGTATTAGTGTGTGTTTGTAGTGATTAGTTGATATGAATTTTTGTTTGTGTGTTGTATTGTGTGTGAGAGTGTGTGGTAGGTGTGTAAGTGTGTGTATGTAGTTAAGCTAGCTGATAGTAAATCACCCAAACTATAAAAGTCAATTGTTTCACCTGTGGAAATGAAAAAGTCTATCGGAGAATTTCCGTTCAATATTTCAATTACTCACAACAAGAC
Organism: Trachelipus rathkii; assembly: GCA_015478945.1. Classification (NCBI taxonomy): domain Eukaryota; kingdom Metazoa; phylum Arthropoda; class Malacostraca; order Isopoda; family Trachelipodidae; genus Trachelipus; species Trachelipus rathkii. The sequence continues at coordinate 39,534 of JABUQX010033762.1, read as the reverse complement.
AATTGGAATAATAATAATAATAATAATAATATTAATCAATAATAATTATTTAATAATAATATATAATAATGAGAGTAGATCAAGTAGACACTTAAATCAATGGGAGTAGGATGTAAATCACGAGAATTCCGTCCGAGAAATGACAGAAGCAAAGATCACAAAGGAAGTAGATTGCCACTATCACAATATCTACATAATATCACATACACACACCATGAGGACACATGTATTAGTCAGCGAACTACTAGGGGATATCCAATATCTCTCAATTTGATCTTTATTGACGTAGATGCTCTACCCAATAAAAGGATTTAAATTTAAAAAACTACACTTGGGTCTTTTTTCATAAAATAACATATAAACAATAAGTTGCTAGAAATGTTAAAATGCCATATAATAAAAATATAAAACCATATATATATATACATAAAATAATAACACATAAAAATATAAATTAAATAATAAATAATAATATATAATTAAATAATAAAATAATAAAAATAATAATAATTCACATGTACATATATAAATAAAACTAACTTAAATTAATTCACGCATGCATTAAATCATTATTTCACATATTTGATGTTTCATAAGATACAACTGATCTAATTTATCAATATATATGAACTTATAATTTGCACCATATATATATTTGCTCTACAATTTTGAGCGATTAATATTGTGTCCACAATACACATAATATTATTATGACTATAATACACTATTATTAATATATAATATATACTTAATGTTCTAATAATTATCTATTGTTTTATACTTAATTCAACCTAGTAATTATATATATATATAATCCTTATTATTAACATTATCATCATTACAAATTACTATCACTATTATTATTTATAATGGTTATTTTAACCTCCGAACTTAATTAATTATTAATAATGGTATAGCTTCATAAATATTCACCACTACATTATCACGGAAAAGGTATAATGTGATAGAAGAGTAGGCTTACCGACTCACCTTTCCACCAGTATTGATAGAAAGAATTTGAAAATTTATTTATTATGAGACGTTGCAATGCCCGTCGAATTTGTCAATTAGGAGATAAAACGCTGACTAGTGCGTACGTCAGTATTACTAATTGGCTGGCCCATATCACCATAATCAGTCTTTATAGATTCTTCTTGCGAGTATACGAGAACCTTTTGAGGTATAATTAGCGTGCTAGATCTAGTTTATCTATTCAATCATGGATGGCCTAAGAATTTGTATAAGACCTCACTTTAGATAAATGACTGATAATTTAAAGAAAATTCTCTGCAACTTTTCAATTTGATAACTGATGATTAATTATTATTTATTAATATATAAATTCATTTATATAAAAAAAATTATAAGTATTCATTCTCTAATTATTTTAATATCACAGTGTATGTCACGTGATTGAACACGAAGAACCGTGAAGCTTTACAAGAGGTGCACAAAAGGTAGCTACTGAAGCATTTAATAGCGAGAGGTTAAATTAAACTCAGAGAGCATAAAGTTATCGTAATTGCTAAATTTATAGAGGGTATATAGAAAAAATTCTAGAAAAGCAGAGAGATACAGGATAAAAACATTTAATATATATAAAATTTATAATGTATAAGAATAAAGCAATGTTCTAATAGGAATATACTCACATATATTGAATTGCACATAATTGACTGGAGTTCTGGATCGCATTATACATATGCTATATATTGGTTAAGAGCCAACAGATAGCAGCAATTGGAAAGTCAAAATAAAAAATTATTTACTCAGTCTGCGCCACACCCACAAAACGAGTTAACACTCTCCGATCTCAGAGATCGCAGAGAGATGCAGAGAGTAGCTTCTCAGTAGAGAGAGAAGAGAGAGAGAGATGAGACGATCTGCAGAGATGACGAGAGAGAGAGAGCAGAGAGAGATCGTCCTCATCAAACTCTCTCTCCCCCGAGATGAGAAGAGAGATTTCCTGAACCCACACTGCCTTACCAAGCTTGATCTATCTGCCAGATTTCGCATCATTCTCATCAGCATCCAAAAGTCTCAAACACTCGAGATCTAAGATTACATAAGATTCCCCCTGTCTCCCTGCTTTTTGCGTACAAGCAGAGGTCGTCGGTGCTCGGACGAGAGTCCGGGTCTGGAGCAGGTGCTGGCGGGTGGGCTCATACTCAGGACTCTCTCTCGCATACTACGAATATCCCGAGAAATTAGATCTCTCGTAACTCAATCTTTCCGACTCAATTTGACCTCATTTCGTCGTTAAGGATATCGGTCGAGCTTGAACTTCATAACTCAAACACATCTATCGTAATCTCTACATCTCGATCGAGCGAGTTCAACGAAGTAGAAAAGCAAACACTTCTTCTCGCCCTTCATCTACTCTCAAAACGTGCTAACTGTTAAAGACGAGTCAGTCGAGATGCCATGCCACGTCATCGAGATCTACGAATTACAGAGTAAGTACGAGCCTAGCAGGAGATTCATCGAGTGACGAATCGATAGTACGTACGTACGTCAGAGAGAGAATGACATGTGGCAAACAATATTAACTTGAGTCAATATTATTCTCGATTGAATACGAACTGCGCATGGAATTCGTAATGCGCGTCTGAGGGGGGGAGTCGGGGGAGACGAAGGAGGAGTCATCTCCGTTCAATCAATACAATCGTACGTCTGGGGGACTCGATAGCAAATTAATACAGTGTTCTCTCTAAACGGGATCAGTTCGCAAATATCTACTCTTCTCCCTTATTTTCACTAACGTAATTAATTATTATATCATCTTATATAATATTATACTTATTAGTACTATCATCTATATATATACGTATATAATTTTTCACGCAACTATAATATATATACGTATCATATATATATAATACTACTACTTATATATATCCTATATATCATACTATATATATATAAGCTCGGTATAATCATATCTGATATATGATCATATACTATATATACGATAGGACCTGTCTATCGTTTAAGACTCCGTCAGTTCTACGATAATCTTTTTTTTCGTTTTGGTCTTTTTTCCTTTTTCTAGTATATCATCCTAACAGTCAATTTAAAGGGGTGACGGCGACAATGATTCTATCACAAATATATCAGCGACCAGTTACGTTTTTACGACTCCGTACAGTTTATAACTTTTTTTTTTTTTTTTAACTAAAGGAATAACCAAGGGTAAACCGCAAAATGGCAGGAGTGGGGTCTCTCGGCCCTTCCGGGGAAACAAGGTAGGACTATTCCCCCCTCCCGGAGGGTCTCCGGAACCCCCGCTCTTTCGGTATTGGGTGCGCGCGGGTGGTTCCTCTCTCGCCCCTCCCCTACGGGGTATGGAAAAACGTCCCCCCTTCTGTCCCCCCGTCTTTTTTGAGCACCCTAATTTTTTTCTTTTTTTTTACATTTTTGTGTATCAACTTCTACCGCTGATTCCAAATATGCAATTAGTTTTTCTGTAAGTGGTCGTACTTTTCGAGATATTTCAATTTATAAAAAAATATTTTTTTTTCATACTTTTTTATTTTTAATTTCAGTAGGAAACTTTACTCATACGCTGATTTAAAAATATGTAATTGGTTTCTTCTGTAAGTATTTCTACTTCTTTTAGCTACATGCTTACTCTTACAAATTTTCATTTGACTTACAATTAATTTTTTTGTATATAAATTATTTTAAAAAATATTCCGAACTTTTGAATCATGTCAATCACCACTGTAATTCATTCATGGATCATATACTTAGCAATAATGTTAAAATAAAAAAATACCAACAAGATGACAATTTGTCGGCTTCATTTAAAACATAACAGGGCCTAATATACTATATATATTATATATATATATATATATATATAATAAATTATTATATATATATATATATATATATATAACCCTATATTATAATTATATATATATATATTATATATATATATATATATATATATATATATAATATATATATATTCATATATATATAATATGTGTGTGTGTGTGTAGTGATATATTAACGGATTTTTTTTTATATATTAGTATATGAAGTATTAACATCAAAGTAGTGAAGAGAAACGTGCCTGAAAATATAAAATATTAAAAATTAAAATAAGCATTTTAAAATATTTTTAGTGTTCATAGAAATGTAGCTTATTTAAAGCTAAATTTTCAAAACTCCTAGAAATATAACCCGTTTAAAGCTATGTATTTTAAATTCTTAAATGTGAAGCTCTTTTAAAATGTTATATTTAACATTACTAAGCATGTAGCGGAATAAAGCTATAGTTTTAACATTCCTAGCTATGTAGCCCTTTTAAAATAAATCTAGTATTCTCTAACCCAGCGGTCTCCAAACTTTTTTGATCGCGTACCCCAAAGACGAAAATAATTATAAGTTGTACCCCTATAGGCCTATATATATATACTATATAATATATATATATATATATATATATCATATACTATTATAGTATATATATACTATCATATATATTAATATATATATATATATAATATATATAATATATATATATATGCCAGCAATCCCGAAGAGTTCAGGCATGTAACTAGAACACTATAACATCTTACAGGAAATAAATAACATTTTTGATCTTCGCATAGTACAATTTTTTTTTTTGTTTATTCTAATATATTTATTAAATAAACACTAAATATAGTAATACATTTAAACTAAAAAGTGCAGGCTCTGATTGACCTTGAAACTGCATTTACTCTCGAGAGCAAAAGTTGCCAAACTACCATTTTATTTTTACGCTTTTGGACCCAAATTTTTCTCTTTATATCCTTTTTAGGGGGTTCGAAGCAAGACGAGGGACAGAGGGGGGATGAAATTCCCCCCGTCGTCGCCCGTACGGTCCGAAGAAACCCTACTCTAAGTCCATAGTTTATTGTTTACCGCGTGGTATTCTTTAGTTATAAAAAAAAATTCAAACATTTTGTTAAGTTGCTTGCTCACTCGGAGTACGCGAGCATCTTCGAATTCTCAAAAAAAACTTGTAATTTTTTAGATATTTTAACATATTTAATTTTTAAAATAAAGGCCTTATGGTTTGAGGATTTTTAATTTCAGGGTAAAAATGTGCTAAATCAGTATTATATAATGATTATATAATTGGCATGGCTGTTATAGTTTTTTTAGTTACATGCCTGAACTTCGGGATGTGTATTTATATTTATATTATATCATATATTATATATCTATAATATATTATATATATAATTATATTAAATTATTATCACTTATAAATATATATATATATATAATAATATAACTATATATTATATAATTTAATATACAACTCGTTTGGACAAATTTTATGCATCACCCGTAAATATATTTGTAATTTCTTTTTAATTTTTTGGTAATGTTATATTGAAATGGTGGTTTTATTTGGGTCATAACTAACTTCGGAGTGTATTACGTATGTATATCTAACACCATGTGTTCATGGGAACTAATGCTCAATATATAAAGAACAACCCAATCATAATTTTACGAAATCCGAAGGTACGTCATTTGGAAGAATAAGATGCAAGACACCAACCACTAACTAACATAACTCCTATGCGTTAAGTCGTCATTGCTTTGACAAGACTGTCTACAATGGAAAGACATCGGGTCAAGAAGGGAACGTGCCATTATGGACTTATCAACACTTGTCGGAAGCTAGTGCCATCTCATGATCAGGTGACTCATGCAACTCGTGGTATTACCAATCTGAACGGGTCAGTTCTAAATCTCGCTCGGTTCAGGGAGATTGGCAAGCAACCGTTGACGACAATGGTCAGGTCAGGTCGCCCCGAGGGCAACGTTCCGTAGACGAGATGATAGATCCTCCGTCTGGCACTCCGCTCGTGATCGTTTTCCAAAACAAGTACAGCTGACACACACGGCTCCGTGACGTCAGACATGTGCCCATTTCCGAGGGTACAGTGAGAAGACGACAGAACGAACGTGGAGTACCTATTACAAAGTCTGGCCATCGGCCCCCTCCTGATTCCAGGGAGCATCGGGTTGCGATTTCATTTTTCACAATCGCATGGAGATTGGACACTCACAGATGAGTCGAGTTTCACACTACATGGACCAGATGGACGTCGGCAAATTTGGAGAAGTGCGGAGAGCACTTTTCTGCTTGCAATATTCTCCCCAAGGATTCCTTTTAAAGGTGACTTCTTGATGGTGTGGCGCAGGTATTCTTGTTTGGTCGTGCTCGACGGCGCAATGCATATCGTGAGCAGAGGAACGCTTACGGCTGAAAGGTAGGAAGACATCCCTCCAAGAGTATATTAGTTCCCTTTCGCGTCCTTCCATTGGCGTTTATTTTTGTTACTTCCATGATTAACGCCATACCAGCACACTGCAACAGGTCGTCCTGGCCATTTCTGCGAGGAGCTCGGACATGAATCCCATTGAAAATGTTTGGGATTTGTTGGGTAGGCATTTTAGAGCCCGTGAACATGCTCCGTTCCACACTAAAGGAGCTTGCAAATCGCTTTTGACAACATCCCGCAGGAGACCATCTCCAAGATCATTTCATCAATCCCGAATCGCTTGGAGGAAGTCTGAAGGGCCAGAGGAGGTACAACCCATTATTAGACACCTTTAAGCTGCATTTCACATTGTAATTAGTAGAATATTGTTGTTGATTAATAAAATTATCACTATCCATATTTTTTTTCGATTTCTTTACATTAAATGATTTAGACACCAACCACTATCGTTTACCATACGTTTATACATTTATAACCATGTGCAACACTCCCGAGTTAGGTATGAACCAAATAAAACCAAACCCTAGCCCTACATTTTCCAATATGAAAGAGTTTAAATTAAATTTACGGGTGATGCATTAAATTTGCCCGCGAGTTTATATATATATATATATATATATATATATATATCGCACTATTAATATATATATTATATATATATATATATATATATATAATATATATATATACTAATATATATATATATCCTATATATATATATATATATATATATATATATATCGCACTCATGATACAAGATCATACACTCGCAAGTGATCGTGAGGCTACTTCTTTGACGTACCCCCATGTATCACTCTGCGTACCCCTCGGGATACGCGTACCCCACTTTGGAGACCACTGATTATTCTAACCTATATGGATCGACGATGCAGTAAACTTATACCTAAACTAAATGGATCTACTTTGCCGTAACTTTTTTCTGTTTTTTGGTTCTTTTAAATAAGATTTTTGCACTTCAGAAAATATTACGTAATCTTCTCGTTTCCCGGTAGCTGCCAAACGTACGATGCTTAAAAAAGTACGATTTTATTAATTAATTTTTTTTTTTTTTTTTTTTTTTTTTTTGGCATTTAAAATTTTGGATCCTGCTTATCAGCATTCAAATTTATTGTTAGCATCATATACTAACAATAACCAACTTTAAAATTCATAGACATTGGTAAAATGTTCGATGCCAGTTGGGAAACCTCTCCAATGATGACAAGATGTTCCAACAAGGTCTAACGCCCTGTGACTACCTAGTTCACTAAGAATTTACTCGCTCAACAAAAATTAATTGTATTGCCATGGAAAAATAAATTCACCAAACCTGAACCTGATCGAATACCTGTGGGTTATTTTGAAAGTTCAAATATCAAGATTTAGTACGATACAACAATTATCAAAGTGTGCATGGTTAAAGGACCCTGAGGGGAAGGAGATATGGGGAAGGCTAGTACCATCAATGCCTAAGAAGGTAGATCAGCTAACAAAAGCAAAGGAGGGAATATCGATTATTGAAAAAGGTGGTGAATAAATTAAATTTGTAAGGGTGCCTTTCCTTCATGGCAATCACCTTTGTTCAAACTAATGTGCAAGACACTGTAGCAGTTATTAAATTGGAGCATGCAATTTACAGCAAGAGTATTTTACAAATTATAATTAATTTATAATTATTGAAACTAATTACATAATAATATATTATACAATAAATATATTCCACTAGAGAGGCCTTTCTTACAAAATGTTTACTTAAACGAACATACGATGTTACCTGTTCATTGTGTTTAGAAACACTTTTCACTGCTCCCATCTATTGTTTCGTCCGAGTAGCGACACAAAACGCGTGTTATACTAGATACGCGAGAAACAAAGTGAGATCCCAAAAGCGAATATAACATCCCAGGATGCACAAACATCTCCCTCTCCGCTTCTAAGGAGATAGAGGATGCATGTGTAGTGAACTCTCTAAATTAATACCTCTAAAGACTTAAGACTACTGCGCAGCAGATACGTATACAGACTTAGACTACTGCGTAGCAGGTAAGTATACTTACTTGAGAATAGAATCTAAATAAGATAGACATACACAATTATATCGATTCAATTATTTTTACAAATGCTGTTGCAGTTTTGTACACATTGGGAAATTATTTTGGATGAATCGACAATATCTGCATTATTTACAAGGAGCACACAAATTTTACTAAGCGCATCTGTAGCAGAACTCATTATCTATAATTTGGGAACGGATGAACAAGCGAATGATGATTTGAGAACTAAGGTATCAAAGCCTACAACCATTTAAGTTTTATTTAATTGTTACCAACAATATATATATATATATATATATATATGTATATATATATATATATTATATATATTATATATAATATAATATATAATACTATATAATAATCTATATATATATATATATATTACTGTATATATATATATAAATATACTTATATATATATACTCTATATCTAATATATATATATATATATATATATATATATATATATATATATATATATATATATATATTGTGTGTGTGTGTGTGTGTGTGTTAGGCATACAGCAAATACATAATATAATCTGTTAATGGTGTATTGTATATTAAGTAAAATTTATACATGAATATGTATTATATATTCAAGGGATGAAATGTAAATGTATGACTTGTGTGAACCAAGAACATACATAGAGGTAGGAAAAGTAAACATACACTATGCATGGGTACAATATACTTGAACTAATAATATATGAAGTCGTTATGAAGCTTACATAAATTTTTAGCAAACAATCTTCAAAAGGAATACAATCAATGTTTAAAATGCGTACATGAGTGTGGGAGAAGTAAATAACAAGCTTGTGAATGTACATGACTATGTTCTTAAATTCTATTATTTAATCGAAAGAAGATTCATAATTACACAAGAACCAGAATTATGGAGGTAAAAAAATTCGTGCGAAAAAAACAAACCAAAAAAATCAAATACCGCAGCGAACAAAAAAGGAAGAAGAAAAAAAAAGAATTTACTAAAATTTGATGCTATTTTTTTTCAAAACCATAATATAGACCTAATTCTTAATAATGTTTAAGGGTGAATTTAAAATGTTATAAAATGTTTTGTGTTACTGCGTTATTTCAACCTTTCTTTATTTTTAATCTTTTTTTTCCCCCTTCGAATTTTCTTAAAGCATAGAAAGTTTTTCTTCCTCCTCTTTTTTAAAATTAAAAGAAAAAAGGTATAATTATTTTTATATTTGACTTTCGAGACGAGAGCGCGCGCACACACCCATTATATATATATATATATATATATATATATATATATATATATATATATATATATACTATATATATATATATATATATATACTAATAATATATTACATACATATCTCATATACTATATATATACATATATATATATATATATAATATTATATAGCTATAAAAAATATATATAACTATATATATATATATATATATCTATATATATCATTATACTACTTATATATATTATATATAATATATTATCATATATAATATCAAATTATATTACTATATATATATATATATATTAATACTCATATAATATATAATATATTATATATATATACTATAAAGAGGGCAATCCTTTTTTTGCTTGCCTGCTTTGCAGCGTATGTTAAAGTGAAAAATAATAAAAGAACTTTGATTGTTAGTATATTCTGTGATTTGAGGATAAAGATGTCTATAATTATTCTCTCTTCTTTATACTGTTTCCTTCTATTAGCACTAAATCAAATTAATATCTAATTGCGGTTCTCAAGCAAGCCAACGTGAAATAAAAATTTCTAACTGTCATACGATGATTCCGTGTAACTCCGAGCCTCTGCTCTTTTCGAGAAGCTTATAAATGGTGATCAGATATCCGCCGCTCGCATGATTACTCCACCCGACGTCAAGACACTTATCGAAACTTGTAGATACAACTTACAGTAAACAAGTTCTCAATTCTTTGAGCCAGAGCAGACCAAACGCCTTTTCGGAAGTCCAATCCTGTTTATATTCGTCTCCTTCAAATCTTCTCGTTATTCTTAAGTTAAATTTAAAGAATAATTACGAAGACTTTCATGAATTTCTATCCTGTCTATTCTGTTAGTCTCTCATCGGTTTTATCACATTCGGATACTTCTCTTTATGGCCAACTTCATCTTTTACAAACTTTAAGCATCTAAAAGAATCATCTGTTTCATTTTCATCGTCTCACAGTCAATTCTACAATCTATCGAATACTTTCTCTCACACGAAAAAATATACGATATGCTCATCATACATATCATCTCGAAATACTCTACTGTGACACTCACTTTCATAATTCACAACTTCTTAGAAATCTCTTTGCGGGCGAATCAAAAGAGGAAATCATTCCCTCTGCTCAAAAATGGAGAAAAATCTAGCCTCTTCGTTCTCTGACTCTCTGTCTTCGTCATTTCGTCGGTGCTCAGGTAGATCGTGCGTGGTCTCGCGTGTAACATCTCTAACTGATTTGTGCAATCTTTCACTTGTCTGATACTTTTTCTTTTTAAATAAGCCTAAGTGAGGTATCTTTATGCATAGTGACCGCAATGTAAAAGGGAAATGCAAAAAAATATTTCTTTCAGAAGAACAGGAGGCTAGCAGTTTAAAAGTGAAGAACCATTACGATACATTCATTATTCAATATAGATTCTGGGCATAGTAAGCTTTTGTGCTATTCATTTAATCACATCAATATTCATATATATATTATATATTATATAAAATATATATATATACTATATATACTATATATATAATATATATATATATATATATATATATATATATATATATATATATATATTCTATATATCCTATATGAAAATCATATTTACTATATACTACTGTGTCGCTGATGTTTTTAATTAATCATATACATATATATATAATATATATATACTATTACTTAATATATATATACACTCTCTATATTACTTATATCTATCTTTTCATACTATTTCATACCACTCTAAGGGAAAGTTTCGATTAAGATGGGAAATTTGCGAAAGGGAAATTTGGACAAGTTGTATATAAATATCCCGTTTACTTTTTGGATTTATACCTGCAAACTACTCAAAAAAAAATCAAAAAACATCTTTCTAAATGTATTTTTGAACTTATTTTACGTGTTTAAGCATTTACTTTCTTCTCTCATTCACATTATTCTTCTATAATATTATGCTCTATCATCTTACTATACTCTCCTCTCTATCTATTATCTCTATACTATCTCTATATTATATCTATACTATACTATCTAATACTATAACCTATTTCTCTCTATCTAATCACTATAAAATAATCTATAACAATTACATATATTATATACTATATCATCATCTTTCTAATACATCTCTCTCTCTCTCTCTCAAAAATATTGTCTATAACCACTTACTCTATGAGCCCTAGACTATATCATCAGAAGCAATATACAGGGATCAATTACTTGAACATATCATTGAGTTAGGACACTTCACACCTAGCTATACCATCTATTTCTAATCAAGAGTTAACTGTTAAACACTACACACATGTAAAAACATGAGAGCCCAAAAAAATCTCAAATCTACGAGTATAGCTCCAGGGAAAGAATCAACACTTTGCGTTCGACTATCCCGACAACGGTCTGTATAAATCATATTATTAAGAGAGAGTTAGTACAATAATATCGATAAGCTATTAAGAGCCTTGAAAATAAAAATCGGCTTTTTTTGGGATGAGGAGGGGGGGAGGCTCTGAGGCCCGTGCGAGGGGGTAATCATAGAGTTGTAATTATTATATATATAAATAAATATATATTATTATGATATAAAGGTATTACACTGGCAAATGTATGATGATAGGGCAAATCTGAGCCCGATACGGATGGACCACAGGGGGTAGGTAACGATTATTTACATAACTAACCGTAGGGGATAGGGGACGTGAAGGTAACCCAATACTATGCACGCACCTATACATATTATAATACCTTAATAGTAGCGGGGGTTTCTTGGAGACCCTCTCCTACGGGAGGGGGGAGAAATAGTCCCAACCCCGTATGTTTCCCTTTTCGAGTTGCGGTTAGATTTTTACTACTCGCGCCCATGCCACGATCGAATGGCATCGGCTGGAGATCAAGACTTAAAACCCTTGCGGTGATAGATATCTTTAGTTTAAAAAACAAATACATAATATAATACTATTACCAAGCAGATTTAGTGTCTTAAACAGAAGTAAGCCAGTATAAGAAATTCCTCATAAATAGGCGTCTATCTATTACTTCATATTACTCGATAAAAACCAGAGTCTACTGTGAACGATAAGATATTATAGTAGTTTGGTTATTTAATATATATTTCTCTGAAATAGTCATTTTACACACAATTCTAAATAGATATCTCATATTTCCCTAGTAGCTAGTTGGAATCCTTTATGGAGTAAGATAATGTTTGTATAAATTCATTTCACAATTTATGAAGAATATAAATATATATTCTTATTTATTCTGTTTTAGTTGTATAAAATCATATATTATACTGTTTAGTGATCCACGAAACTAAGAAACATATACTAATTATCTGAACATCAACTCGAACAAGCCCATAGGACTGTTTTTTATTATATGCATTTGGAAATTTAATAAAACAGCATAAGCCAAATCTCCACACAGTTTTTAAATATCAATCAGGTTATATAGATCTACGAGCATAAAGCTACGCCCACGGGATTAATTAAGAGCCTATGATGCTATCAACCTAGCCTAACTAATCAGCAGTCTATACATAATTTATTAGATACTTGTACACCGCGCAATAATCTTTATTATTAAAATTTACGATTTAGTTGGTTAATATAAAATGCGAAACCAAGAAGTTCTATATTTTTTATTATATATAATAATTTATATGAGTCATAGATACATGTATAATAGCACAGAAGCGGCCCATAAATACTGTGAGTTAATCTTTGCTCTCATAAATAAATAAATTCGGATTAATATTCCTGAACAAAAGTGCATTTTATAATCACACACAGAGGAATATATGTGAAATCCTGGCATATAATTATAATTGGAAAGGCACCATAATAATATTATATATCACAATTTCTTATCATTTTTCTAGTTAGACTTGAGAAAATAATACCGATAATGCCATCTATCGATATAATTTATATATCTTATGTACGTTATATCACTTTTTTTGAGTTATCGTAAAATATTTTCATGTATGTATGTTGAGTACATTAATAATCAAAAACTTTCAAAAATCCTAATTAAAGTTAATAACAAATATATATAATATATAATTTTATTGAGATATGAGTAATAGAGTTAATACTATATACTGAGTATATATATTGATAAATTATATATTAGTAATAATAAGTATAATTATATAATATAATATTATCAAAATCATATGAGATATATAAGGTATATCATATTAATATATATATAATAATATGAGATATGAATTATATATATTTATATATAATTTTGTATTATTAGTCTTCCATTATATATTTTATTATTACATCCTCCTCTATATTTATATTTACAATATCATAATTCTAATTTTTAATTAAATAAAAGTATATATAAGGTAAGATTTCTCAAAGGAAGATACTTATATACTAATTTTTATATATATATATGTATAATTCATATATATATATTATAATACCTATATATATAATATATGTATAATTCAAGTAGATATAAATATTAAGTACAGAACTTGTAATCTTAAAAAGTAGAGTGAGAATGAGAGAGAGAGAGAGAAGGATGAAGAGATACTGTTTAGAAGTGAGTACCGAGATATTATTATAAACTTCCCGCATATTCACAGCAATCGAAAGTCTCAACACCATAGTTATATTATTCATAGGATTACCCCCCTATATATATAGATATATATATAATAATAATATATAATATATAATATATATATATTAATATATATATATAATATATATAATAAAATCTATATTATGTATATATATATATTATATATAATAAATAAATTTAATATATATAGATTCCTGTTATTTACTTGCGTACTTGGATAAGGTTATAAGTAATTTTATAGCAGTATGTGTAAAGATCATAATGAAGTTATTTGGAATACGCATAGGATAATATATATAAGGGCATTTTTGGGGAAGGTTGAAGTATTAGATAGATACAGGGAGGATGTATGGAACTTGAAATAAGTAGCGTTATATAGTGTGTATATCATGCAAGAGTAAAGAATTGACATAAAAATGAGTAGAGATAAGAGATAGTTGTTTTGTTTAATTGACTGTCTATATAGCAAATGCTTTCGAGGGAATGAATATTTAATAGTCCTAAGATAGATACCTCAAGACAAAATTAGAAATCATATTTAGAGGTACGCGTTCTAGGAAGTGTGTTCAGAATAGGGAGAAAGATAGGAGAGGATATCGCCGAAGGGATATTAAAATACGGACGAAGCGTGAACGCTTTTTTATCCTTTGCTGAAGGATCGAAATGGGCCCCTGCAGAGAAATAGATGCTCATTTTCAAGAAATATTTTGACACCAGCACATGGTAAAGTCTAAACATATATTAGATAAGTACATTAGTGATGGTCAGTAGAGTAAGCTAGGATAACAAACAGTTATCATAGGTAAGTCAAATAGTCTAGACACGGAGTATAAGGCCGCTATAAGTAGTAATGTCTTGTGAAAGAGCGAATAGGTAGCTATATATATATATATATATATATATATATACTGAAATAGTATGATAAAAGAAGAGTGAGGAATGAACATATAAAAGATAGAACAGGAGTATGTGCGATGAGAAATAAGATAGAAAAGGAGTAAAGATTAAACTGAGTAGTGACTGAGTGCACATATAGAGAGGATGGGTAGTAGGTAAAAGTAGTGGTGAGGCTACTAGTTAGTGGAAATGGGGTCAATGTTGAGATTCACAGAGATGGATGATGGACGATTGAATAAGGTTGGTTACGCACACAAAAGTGGGAGGTGCAAGACACCCTTTCGGGGCTGCCCAACTGTTTGGGAGCCTGGGACGTCGAGGGCGTGCCAAGCAACGAATCGCTGGGGGTAGGTAGTGGCCTTCCAGGTGAAGTAAAATATTACATATTTTTCATGCAATATATTTGATTATTTTGGTAATCTAAGTTCCTCTAAGTTGTACCTAGAGCATGACACCACAAGATTCAATATACCCCCTAAGGGGGATACTATAGTTATTATATATATATATACCGGTGTGTGTGCCGAATTGTTCACAAGATACGATTATGCGAGCTCATTAATTTTCAGGAACTTATACCAACTGTTGCTTATATAGTATTATAACCTAAATATATGTTTTAGGTGTATATATATATATATATCCATAACCACAAGTAAGAAATCCAATGTTACATTTAGGTCTTGGTAAGACCGTAACATAGGAGGCCAAGGTTGTATGATATATACTCATACTCGTACACTATATACCATACGTACGTGGATATATACAGTTGATTAAATAGTATTATATACTAGAGCAACTATACTAGTAAACAGAAAATTGAGGTAAACTAGAGATGTATGAACAGTTCCTGAGGCGCTGATCAGAATATCACCTCTTATTTGCGAGGGAATATCATTATGATATTGATCTGAAGTGGCTAAGATGAATGATTAAATGAATTAAGTAATGAATAGAGTGAATAAATTAATAATATATTACATAATAATATATAATAATAGATAAATATATATATGCTAATTATAATAATAATAACACATAGTTAATATCCTCTAAAAATATTATAAATTAAATGAATAATTCACACTCACTGGTAAAAAAGATAGGACCTAATACAATAATGTAGTACGCCAAAACAAATTCAACGTACACACATATATACTAATTCAATGAAAACATGGATAAGTATAAGTATGACTAAATAAATAATAATTAATAATAGTCTAAATTCAATCTAATTGACAATTGATGGATAATCATACATTCATAAAGTAATACCCATATGTAGTATTGAATTGATGTGAAGATCGAATAAATGAGCAGTCTAAGCTATATAGATAGATAATAAATTTATGGATCACTCATTAACTATGGGAAATGCATATATGGTTAATTGCTGATTTCATACAAAATATGGTGAGAAGGATATTTCGTCTTCGCAATTATTCTGTTGCAACAATGCTTATTTTAGATTATTAAATAACAGCATTCTCTTGATATATCCATCGACAAGTCGGAGATTAAATTTGTGCAGGACACCAAAGCTTAATCTAAATATACTACTTTATATTAAGCCTGCTTCTGCAATAAAGCAAATCCGGGCACATAATCATGTTGGTAACAAGATGCCTTTGTCAACTAGGCTCTAGAGAGTGTGCATGACTTATTGTGAAAAAGCTTCTTCAGAGTACCGACGAAGTTGATATTTGATCTATACACATCTCAGTAGGAGTACTAAGTCTGCGATAGAATGAGAGAGGAGTATGATGAAGAGAACGCAGTTAGTGAAGAGATAGAGAGCATTAGTAAGAGATGAGAGAGACAAGTTAGTATGAGAGATAGAGAGCAGAGAGTCAAAAGGCATAGGTAGCCCGGTTCGATTACCTGGTCCGGAGTTCCTAGAAGTATGAGGAAATTCTACCTAAAATAAAGTAACGTTCATCCCCCTCCTTGAATAAAGGGGCTATGCTTCCTGTAAGGTGTGAACTTTGAATAAAAAAAAGAGACTAATATACATTAATACTATATTTAGTTTATTATCATATTTATATCAGATAACTATTCATGGTAATTGATATTACATTAGATTACGAGTATAGTGATATATCGTATATACCTAGATAATATATATATTATATTCTCAATATATTATATATATGATTAATGATTGGTGCCTTAAAGGACGATATAAACTGATACCCCTCATGAAAGCTGCCCAATTTCTCCTCCATCCCGTTTTATTTCATTAGTTATTATTGCTATTTTTTTTTAATCTGATTAAGTACTATGTAACATAATTACCCTAGAACAAAAATTCTAGTATGTTTAACGCATATATGATGCGGAGACACTGTTATTGTACTCAAACGTCTTTAAATATCATAGAAATTGCATTGACCAAGTTCAGTATTAAAGTCACTTTGTGTGTAATAATTTATTCTAATATGAACTTTTAATATACCAGATCATCATTAGGATTTTTGTCGGACTAGATACTGAGCAGTGATATCCGACATACTTTATATTGGGATTTCATTTGCGCATGCCTTGTAATTCAAATCATATTGATCCTAATATCAATTTAAAAACTATAGTAATATATACATGGCTTAGTATTATATATGAATATTATATACTGTAACACAAACTCACAAGTTTACATACATAGATATATTAAAGTTGTAGTTAATAATATAATCAAGATCATATCGTAAGCTAACACATTTCATCATATTTATGATGTAATTTCATATTTATTAGAAAAATATGAGTCAACACTTATGAACATAGACAACTTGAGACGTCGCGGCGACTCAATAACAACACTTGTTTAGCGATCTAACTGTCGTATAAGCTCTGTTCATCTTCAGTCTCAATGTCAAGTCGAGATACTCCCGGAACTTAGTAAGTAACAGGTAGAGTCATCCTCCTTTTCCCTCTTAACGATATTTTGTGCTTCCATTATGAAGATGTGGCACGGACGTCTCGTCGGCATACTGGATATTCTCATCTATTCCATGACCTTATGTCCTCACATAAGATTTTCATCTCTCTCTTCACATTTCACCCTTGTCAATCTTCGAAATCTCACGCGAGGGCTGTTTTCCGGTGAATCTCTCCTCATCCTCTGTATATTATATTATATATATTAAGAGTATATACTAACAATATATAATTATAGTATATATATATATATTTATATAATTACTTATATATATTATTATATAAATATACTTACTTTGAGGTTCCCCTATTAAAATATTTTTCAATGTAAATGTTTTCTATTATAGACTTCACGTTAACTTTTATAAAATGATTATTTTTGCTAATTGTATTAAAAAGTAATTTAATAATACTTAATCATTTTTATGTTCTTAAAAAATATTTTTGTATACAATACATTTATTTTATGAGAAGTATTTATTAAACAGTTTTAAATGTTTTCAGAATACAATAGATTGTTTCGCAATATAAAATCACCGCCCTGATTTATATATATATATATATATTATATAATATAATATATATATTATATATACTATATAATATAATATATATTATATATATATATAATATATATATATATATATATATATATATATTTATATATATATTATATAATTTATATGATATGTACGTTATATATACAACTATGTATACGAGGTATGTATATTACAGATGTACATACATATATAAACTTTTAAAAAATGAAAGTTTTAGTTTTATGTATAACTAAATGTATATATTATTTTGTTATCTAAGTTCAATAATAATACCTATAATATATTCCCACGCTATTTACCTTATGGGTACATCAGAGATTAGTTATATTCCACTAATTATTTATAAATGATGTATACTAATGTTGGGTATTTGATAATAAAGGCTATTCTTACTTTTTCTCGGTTTACAAATTTTGCATAATATCTTTTTCCCATTGTTGATTAATGGAGTATTTAAAATTTCATTTGCTTTCGAGAATAAAAAAATTTGAAAATAATTAAAAACATGGTGAAATTTGCAAAATTAGATCGTTTCTATAATTGTCAACTCGTGCGCTGAGCAGAGGTAGCACGCGAGTGCAGGGAAGCTCGCACTGCGAGATCAAAGTATACTATATATATATATATATATATATAATAATATATTATATATATATATAATATATTATATATATTATATATATAATATATATATAATATATTATAGTAAAATTATATATATATATATATATATATATATATATATATAATTATAATATATATACTGTATAATATATATTAATATATTAATTATATATATATATATATATTATATATATATAATATTATAATATATATATAAGATAAATATTGCATACACGAAATTTCTAATTTTGTATAAAGTCTTTAACAAAGTCGGGAAAAAAACATTTACGTTAGATAAAATATACTG